>JANUFV010120563.1:0-20416 GCA_024757865.1 Epizoanthus scotinus | reverse complement strand
GGGGATGGTACTATATGGCCCTTTACAGGGGATGGTACTATATGGCCCTTTACAGGGGATGGTACTATATGGCCCTTACCTCAACATCATGAACCTCGTGCGAGCGCTGACTCTGCAGTACTCTCCACAACTGTTCCGTCTCATCAAGAGTAACCTCCAGTATGTCTCCTTCCATCATCAGTTCTTCAGCTTGTCGCCGTTTCTCGTCTGATAAAGACGATCGCTCCGGCTTGACCGCCACTGTGTGACTCACATCATCGTTACTACTCACGTCCACGTTAACATGTTCAACACTAGTGTTGGCAGGTAGTTCAGTCAGTGCTTTGGGCTTAGTGTCCGTCTGGGTGACAGCTTTAGGTCTTGTTAGACCTTCCGAGGACACAAGAGAAGATGCCTGAGCCAAACACAGCAAAGCAGCCGTGGCAGTGAAACTTGAAACACCCAAACTGCTTTGTCCCAACTTGTCATCACATTCATTCTTGTCTCTCGACGACACCGTGGCAACTTCCTCATCCGCTAGAAACTGTCTGGCTCGATCCTGCCAGTTCATTGCTCGTTCAGTTAAATACTGCAGGGATTCTCCTTCTGGAAGCCTCACTGGCAATTTCTGAAGAGATACTAACAATGAGAGAATGGTTTCAAGACGTGGTCGTCTTGACCGGAGACACAGGGGACAAAGGTATTTTAGTTCTCGTGCAGCTTCGAGAGCCGCTGCTCCCTTGCCCATGGACTTGCCGCTTTGTGTTCGTGGAAGGGGTACACAATTGCTATGAAACCAATCTTTGCACAGTTCGCACTGAAGCATAAATCCCTCAGGGCCACGGCGGCACACACAGTACTGTCCATCAGGGGTCTCCCCTGCTTTACGTTTGGCGTCTTCGTCTATCTGACGCTGGACATTGACACCACGTAACTGCAACATTGATGAAAGCTCTTCTTTCTCTGCTTCTCTGAATTCCAGTATCTGAGCCGCTGGGTCACGGCCGACATACTCATCTAGGCAAACTAGATCAATAAACACTTCTTTTTCTTTTTCCTTCTCCTTCTCCTTTTCTTTATCACGTTTCTTGCGTGGTTTAGGGCAACCTTTGTACACACCTATATCTTTGCGGGCTGAGAGAACCTGTATATAAATAAATAAATAAAATATATGGACTTCTAACACAGTTTAATGTTAAAATACCAGTACTGACTTACATACAGTAATGGAGCCGAAACCAATTGGGATATATTAGTTATGTTAAAGCGCTTTAGAATATTTTTAATAGGCTTATATCACTTATGATGGACAGATCAGGTCCCTATAATTGTTGTTTGCTTGAACCTTATGACTAACCTCGAGCAAAGTAGCAGATGTGTTCTTCTTGAGGAAGGTCCTGGCAGCTCTGTCTCTCCAGGCCCTGGCCGCAGCCACCTGTGACTCCATCTGCGGCAACTGGTCCAGACGAACTGGGATAGGTCGGCCACGCATCACCAGGGCTTCAAGTACTTCCAGGTATGGGTAGTTTACATCATTCTGAATATAGAATACAATACCCTAGGTTAAATGCACAGCTACTTATCTTTCCAGGAAAGTCATGAATAGTGTTCCCCAAGGAACTCCACATTTGTGTAGTGAACTATTCACGAAAATACTTGAAAATGTAGCAGATTTCAGCAGCAAACTAACCACTTAAGTAACAAGACAGCACCCACTTCAGCTGCGATATGACAATCAATAGGACATTTGATTTATCAAGTTCTTTTACTACAACTACGACAATCCTTTTCAAATTCCCTTCATTATTCAAATGTTGGAACTCTCCTGAGAATATGAAACACAATCATTATGCATCATCATAATTATGAACAACCAAACTTTGTAAGTGAACAATCATGCATACATATGTTATACATTGTACTGATCTACAGGTACAAAGTGTTAGGAAAGTACCTGTGCTTGGTCCACTTTCTCCGACCATTCCTGACACTTCCTCAGGGCTTCTTTCAATGCACTGACATTAGGCAGATAGATGGGTACATTGGAAGCTTCATACACAATAGATTCCACTGTGGCCATTACATGACGGGGCCTGAGGAATATATATGGATTGGACTTCTCAGTTAAAAATTGCTGATTTTCAAAAACATGAAACAAGCACTAGGAAAAGTGAAATCTGGACGAGTCTTTTAAGTAACATGGTACATGCAGCTCTCATTTGTAATATTAAAGAGTTTTGACCAAGATGCTTACAAAGATACTCTCCAGGCATCGTTTGTTTGGTTTATGAGACAAGTAGAATGTGCAGTAAGGAAAGTTGCACTTCCCATATGAATGGTAAATATACACACCTCTCACATGAATGGTGAGTGACATTACGCTCTCGGCATTCTCTTTTGTATCAGTTTCAGATGTCAAATGCAACCAAATATATTCAGTTAGAAACAATGACAGTCCGTCTGCTATCTCATACCATACTCAACGTTTTATAGACTATAACAAAAATGTAATACTTGCAAGATTGCCTGAAACACAGCAACAAGGTAACAAACTGTGTCGACCCTTATTAACAGATGTGTTGGGTGTATTACCTGGCCTGCAGGCACAGCTTGGCCTTTTCTTCCCAGCGCTCACCAAGTGCCACAAGCTCCCGTAATTCAGCAAGAGCTTTCCCTACAGCTGATAGTAAATGATAAAAAGGAGAAAGCATGTCAATACAATTCATGTATACTGGCAGTGTGGACAAGAATAGTCATTGTGTGAGTGGTGGGTGGGCGGGGGGGGGTAGGTGTGGTAGTGGTGCTGACCATTGTTGATAGTTTCTGTCACATAATAGTTTTTAGAACATCCACTTCTTTCCCTCCATCTCCTTAATCTTATCTGTAGTGAGCTTCTTTAACTTCAATAATTCAACGGGACGGAGGGTTTCCTTGTTATAATAAATTATTGGTAGCAATGCCATAATTGAAAGATTAATTAATTAATTTGCAGTGTACATTTTGGTACTTCAATACTCAAATTATGACACCATGAGACCTCATTAAGATGCCATTTTGGATTTCATGGTGGCCATCTGACCTCAGAATATTACCTTCATTGAAATTTGGTATTATTTTGCTCTTAAATTATGATAACCTCAATCCTTTCTGTATAATTACAGCACATCTTACACAATTAGCTCTTGCATCTCTCATCCACATACCTGATCGCTGGGATAATGTTCCACCAGTATCAGTAAGCTCTCGAAGAACATCAAACGAGACCGTCTCTGTGTTTTCAAGTGTTATGTTCACTTGTTCTAGCCACTTAGCCTGGCGCAGTTCCTACAACAGACATTACTTTGTTACATGTAGTTCATACAAAGATATATACCAGGCCCATAGCTGGGTTGTTTTTTATAGGGGCTTATTTGAATAGGTTTGTGACTCAAAAGAGAAAAGTGACTACATATATGTCACTCCAAATCGTCTGTAAATTGTAGTTTGGAGGGTTCGTTTGAACCCTTAGAATCCTCTCTACACTTTCAACCAAGAAAGAAATAATTACATGTTTAAACACAATGAAAATATTATAATTACACTAGAGTTAAAGTTATCAAACTGATTTGACACAATAGCAATAATTTAATAGTTGTAGGTTTCAATTGTGTTTATTAAAATATGCATCCGAGCTTTTAGCTGACAGTATAACATGACCATAAACATTTTTGTTACTAATTATACTTGTAAGCATTTGGTACTATTCCAGAATAAGAATATTTAGTCAGAATACATAATGCGTTTGTTTTGAAGCTATTCCTATTCCAGAATATTTGGAATACATTCTGTGAATTGTTCCAGGTAGCAGAGTGGCCATCTGGAATGTCTTCTATGCATAAAACGAATGTGTCCAAGTTATTGTGCTCTATCAAGTGAACGAGGGAGCACAGTACAGTACCTGTTTTAGTTTAGGTATCTCAGGCAGCTCAACATCGAGGTTGGTGCCCGTGTCCAACAGCTGCTGTAGCTGATCCAGGTCAGGACACAGCTCCTGGTGGAGAACCTTCTGGGCTTCACACTGGAAACTTTCCACATGCGTCATCAGCTCCTGTCCACATGCAAAATCAAAGTTGAACAAAATACCAAATGTCAGTGCATGGTGTCGATGGTAAATGGTAAGCAATGAAAATGGGTTCATACATGTAGGAGAATATAGTGTTCTTGGTAACTGCTCAAGAAAGCCCAATAAAATGTACCCTCTTGTTGATTATTATATAATGAAATTACATTGTATAACACTCATTTCCAACAAAGGGTCAAAGTAAAATGGAAAGCTAAGTACAATATTATGTATGATAAACCTATCTTCTTGTCGTTCAAGAGTCAATAGAGGCAATAACAACGATTACTATATATGGCTGATTTATAGTGAATGGCCAATTTGGGGTCTGTTACTTATGGTTTGGAATCAAATAATAACACTCTTATTAACTCATTAGTCTGGTCAATATCATATGTTACAGATCACCAGAAGGGCCCTCGTGCTCCTTCTGGGACAATTGTCGTATTCAGCTAATAAGAGGTATTGATTTACTTAAGAGCTACTTGATATCTTGCACAGTGAACACTCGACACAGGAAGATGAGAGTACCTGTACTAGTTCTGCTTCACGGATGCTACATGGCAGGTTATTCAGCTGCTCCATAAATGCTTGCAGCTCATCCAGACTGAGTCTGGCAACTGGCATGTTCCCCAGTGCAGGTGTGGCATGTCTTGTACGGTGTTTCCGGCTCACCAGCTGTACAGCCACGCTGGCACAACGTTCAGCTTCCGTCACTGTGGATTTGAGCTGCTGGAGGAGGTCACAGTCTGGAAACTGGCTCTGTTCTGCTGTGCACACCAGTTCCTTCAACTGAGACACATCTACAACACAATTATTATATATTATTGCCATGCAAGCCACTGAGATCGAACATGCAGACCCTACACCACTTAGTGTTAGCATTGATTAACTAAAAAATAATAATGGTCAAGATACATGTAACCAAGGCCACATCCAGGGGGGAGATAATCCATAAATGTTTAGGGGGAGGGGGGGTGCCACTGGGACTTTGAAACCTCTACCCTATACAAGACCATGTTAGCTGGATTATTCCAAACTAGAAGTTTTTAGAGTGGCTTTTCTAATTGAATTCAAAGTCACTAGTAACAGGTAATTATAAGGACAAAATAAAAATATTTCTGAAATAAAATCACTAGTAACAGGTAATTATAAGGACAAAATAAAAATATTTCTGAAATAAAAATGTTTTCAACTTTCGTTTAGAAGACTGCAGACTATTGCTGGACTGTATGTATATCATCATATTGATAACAAGAAGATGCACAGTCAGAAGCTATAATCTATATTTGTTGCAACTTTGCTCTGCATGCATATGATTAATTAGTTCTGAGTAGGAAAATCACGTCAAGGCTTTCTAGTTCTTAAAATGACACTCACCAACTTTGTGATCTGAAGGATCAAGAGCCCTTTTCACTTCAGTTGCCCAGTTGTCAAAGGAATCAGCACGCCTTTTCAATCGTAGTAACATTGAGGGTAACTCTTGCAGTGTATACCGGTATCTGGAAATGTATATTAATAACATTTAACAAACACGTAATTACAAATTAAATATTACAGATTATATTATTAGTAAATACATTTGCAAATAACTCAAGTCGTACCTCTGTTATCCAATGCAGTTTACTCACCTTAACGTGCGATATGATGGTCCACATGAGCAAGCTTCAGACACACATTCTACACAAGTCAATTCTGGGGTAGATATTAAAGATTAGTATAAACCTAACAAGTGAATAGCACTTTTTAAATAATGGTAACATAATAATTTTGTAATATACCTTTACTAGATTGGAAGAGTTTATTTACCAGACTGTTTGCCATTTGAACTCCTAGTTCAGACAGTCAAGCAGAAATTGGAAATAAGCTTTAAAAACGTGAATTCAAAATGTCACATAGGCCCTTTTTTCACCCAACTCTTCAATAAATTGTTGTAAGTCTAAATTATAGCTTTGAGAGCTTTTGCACAACTTACCTCGGCGGCATTCACAGGAAGCAAGGGAAAGGAAGCAGGTGGTTTTACATAAAGAACACTTCCTCTCATCATCAGGAAGCAGCTCAAATGCTTCCCCACGTTCAAACTCTGGGGTGCCCTGGTGAGAAACAAGATCGATTTACATCTAAACTATTTCTGATGCACTGAAACCACATGTTTCACAAGTTAGTGCAAGCAGTCATGTTTCCATACCTGCTTGATTAGATCAGTTCTCCGTCTTGTCTCTCGTTCTACAATGGCCTTCAGCTCATCATACACTGCCTTAGCTAGATTCAAGTCAAGACTGTCTGGATCAGCAGCCATTTTACACACCAACTCTTCATGTGAGAACACTGGATGGCGTGCCACCTCCCTGTAGTGTTCAATGCACTGCCGGCCAATTGGTAACTACAGTGGAGACATCAAAGACACAAATTACATTATGCAATTATTATCTTTGTGCTTCTTTTAATTATGCTTAGCTCTTCCAAGAATGGGTGACAATGGATTTATTAAATTTAAGAGCTTTACTAAATGATTAGTATGCAAGTTACATTATTGACATCTTCTCACAGTTGACAGTTGATCAGGGTAATGCTTGGATAAGTGACTAGGGAGTCCCAAAATTTGGTGTTTTTTTAAAAATGAGTTTATTTCAACATAGAAATATAAAAATTGCAAAATTGCAAAATCTCCATTCTCCAAGACATACAGAGTTTTAAATTATATGTGGTGTAACTTGTCTGTTGTTTAGTGTTGTCAATTTCTTTGCTGCACCAAAGCTCAATACAGTAAATCTAAAATCCCTCGTGACTTATTCACACTTATCTTCACACTCAAAAGAATTGCAGGGGGTGGGGTGGGGCTAAAGCCCCTAGCCATCCCTTTTGCAGTGTCCCTGTTAAATCAGGATGGCTGGCAGGTATACATTTCTCGGAAATAGACATCAGTCTGTACTTGTTTCATCGATGCACAAGAAATCTTACCCAATCTGCAGTTGCAAAGTTCACTGCCTCAGCCAAATTGTATCCATGATTGAAACCTGCATGGTAAGCCCTTGGGAAGGTGACAACAAACTCCCCAGCATACTGGTTAGTCCGTACAACTGGTACTCCGTTACTGATGAGGTCGTTAGGGTTAATTATCGTGACCAGTTGGTGCAGAAGGTCTGGTTGAGCTTCAAACAGTTCAGGAGCAGCTTCTTTCATACTCTTCTCAAACTCATCGGCAGCTGGCCCAGGTACACCATACCATGTCTTTGGTTCACCCCTGTAAATATTGAAATACAAAGCAGATAAACTTTAACATTTATTCAATCACCAAGGAAACTAGTACAAAAGCAACTCTTTATGACATGAAAAATGTATTGTCTGAAACTTTTTGTCAAAATTCCACAAGTATTTCAGAGCTGAATAAAAATATCTGGCTAAAAGTTGTCTAGGTATTTTTCAGGACACTAGAAAAAGTATGAAATTTCTGGAGTTTTACTGGAGTTTTATGAGTACATTTATATTAACTGTGATATGAATTTAATGTCAGCAATTCAATTAGTCAGTAGCATAAGCATCATTACAGCTGATGCCTGAACCTTGCTAATGTAATTCAGACTTACCAGTGCATATAGTTGATGGAATAGCTCCAGTGATCTTCATTGTGCCAACAAAAACTTGAAAAACACATTCCTACATAAATCCAAGGAACCTGTCAACAATAAAATAAAACACATTAGCATTAGGAACCTCAACATGGTATTAATGTAAAGAGGTAACTATACTGGTCATTTTTGTGTTTACAGAACTTTGTGTTTTCCACTGTACCATTACCTGGTCTCACTTCCTGTATGTATATAATATTAATACAGCTCACAGAAGTGCTCAAAGAATGTTAAAGCATGTATGTATAATCACATTATATTCATTTGCAGTTCCCCTTAAACACAACTGAGAAATCCATGACAGATATGAATCAATTAAAAGTAAACAAGTACAATATAATAATTATTTAATTACCTTCATGCCAGAAATATCTGCATTGATATAACTCAGTACTGACTTCTCTAAGTTGGCCAAGTTGTTCAAGTTCCATGGGGAGTTGGCATAAAACTGATATAACCAGACAGACAGAACAACATTACTCTTATACAACATCATAAAGTGTCATACACAATAAACTACAATAATCTCAGTTATATTGTAAAATAGCTTCTACATTTACAATATTATACATTAACCTTAACTGAACATGAAATGCAATGACTTTTCAAGGACCATTCCCAGCAAATTCAAGGTTTTTTATAAATCGAGTGCATGTGTTTTTTCGAACTCATTGGCTTTCCAATTTTTTAGACACAGTTTAATAATTTGCTGATGGTGCATCAGACAATTCAAGGGTTTTTATCCCTAAATATGTCAGTATAAATTATATTAACTTTTTTATTAAACTTTTATGGTATAAACAAGCCATTTTTAGGACCCATCAAATATAATTCCCAAAATAACATACCGGTACATGTACCACTTTCGTCGACAGATATCAAGAAAAATAAATTTAATTAAGGACTTTTTATGAACTTGGACCTGGACTATTGAGTATTTCATTTTCAGAAATAAGAATTAAAAATATTTTAAGGATTTTCATGGTTTTTCAGGACCCATACAAATCCTGTTAGTCTCAGTCAGGCTAGTCACAACTTTAGTTAAGTCTGGTAAAATAGTAAAATGTGATTTAGCTGCATTGAAGTATAGATAATGAAACTATACTTTCATCTTGTGAACTTGTATCCCTTTCTTGAAAGAAAAAGCCAAAGTTGGGGCTCCTTAAAAACAGAAAGGCAATGTTCATTCTTACCTCTTCATCTTGTGTTTGGACTGAGCCTTTGCGTGGAAATCCACTGCTCAATGTGAAAGTGTGCAAGTCTGCTCCATACTCCACTATCACCTGTACAGTAGAGAGAATGGGAGTCAGGTACAGATACTCTGCCTCTTAACGTGAACACACTAGTGCAAAAACAACATCAGTGACTGATGAAGGTCTCAGTTCTCCCTATGTTATTCCTCTATTCTCTTTGTAACACTTGGGAGAATTTAGTTTTACATACAATCACTTAAAAATGTCATTTTTGCACTGGACTCTTCGGGTAACAGGAACATCACGAGAACCCAAATTAGTGAGTTGGACTACAAAATAATTAAACATAACACAACAAAAATATTCTAATAAAGATGTGTTGACAACTATTTGTAAATTATAGTTAAAATAGTGAGTGAGTTAGTGAGTCCGTGATTTAGTGAGTGAGTTAGTGAGTCCGTGATTTAGTGAGTGAGTGAGTGAGTGAGTTAGTGAGTGAGTGAGTTAGTGAGTGAGTGATTTAGTGAGTGAGTGATTTAGTGAGTGAGTGAGTGAGTGAGTTAGTGAGCGAGTTAGTGAGTTAATGAGTGAGTGAGTGAGTGAGTGAGTTAATGAGTGAGTGAGTTAGTGAGTTAGTGAGTGAGTTAGTGAGTGAGTAATAATTAGTGTCCAACAACACATTTGATCATCCCATCATAATTATCTCAATCGCATTATTCACTTACTTCTTCATCCATTGTTGAGACAAGTCTCCAGAACTCTTTCTCTACAACCTCTGTAGGTACTTGCTGTATATAAGACAATAATAACTCTGTTAAATATGATACAAATATATCAATTGTGCAACACCTGCTTTATCAACATTTGGTAGCTGAGAAGCAGATAACTTGTATAGTTTTAACCAACTCTGATCAAATTCAGCAAACTACAAATTGAATAACATGTTTGAATATTAAACCTGGGCACAGGTGAACGGATGTAAGAATAGTATGCTTAAAGTATGCTTTAGTTTTTTCCTATTTGGAAAATGTATGCAGGCAGTTTGTCAAATAGAGTAGATCATCTAAAATTACTTGTAACCAGGCATTAGAAAAAAAGATAAAAGTATGTACAGGTTTGAGACTTAAACGTTTTGATCAGCTACTGACCAACACTACTTCAAAGTTAGCTTTCACAACCTGTGAATCCTCTGGGGTTGTAGACTTAAGTACAAAAGCATGTACAGTCATTTCTTACTGGTCAGCACATCGACATGTGACAGTTGTGTACAGATTATATTCACATACTATCACAATGAATGCACAGTTTACCTCTGGAGGCATCTTGAAATAATCTTTCTTGAACAAATCTGCCATTTCACCAAAGGACCTCAGTGTGTACTCTTTCTTTGCTTGCTCAAACCCATATGCTTCCTGTGGTTTGTTACACTCCTGTATAAACAAACAGTATCTTGAAATCATAGTCAAAGCTGCAGTCACTGAAGTGAATTGTACAGATAGACAAACAAAACTTTCCTTGAAATAAATATTCAAACAATAACTGATCATCAGTAGGATTCCTAAAATGTGTGCAATTCTCCAATAATTGGTTTCTGCTCCATTCAATTCAAAACCAATAATTGTAGAACCTTTTAGGCGGAGCCTCACCTCTGCTATACACCTGGGACATCTCCAGTCTCCTCGAGGTACTGATGTCAATTGCGGAATGAGGCAGAATGTATGAAAACTATCATCACATCCATCACACAGCAACAAACAGTCTTCGTCAGTTCCACGGCTACATACATGGCATACATAGTCTTCAATCTGCAGTAAATACA
Organism: Epizoanthus scotinus; assembly: GCA_024757865.1. NCBI lineage: Eukaryota > Metazoa > Cnidaria > Anthozoa > Zoantharia > Epizoanthidae > Epizoanthus > Epizoanthus scotinus. The sequence continues at coordinate 9,697 of JANUFV010120563.1, read as the reverse complement.
CGGGGCACCATCAACAATTATTAAAATTGTAGTGGCAGCTACACGAAAACATCAGAAAATAAACTAAAACATGTCAAGTCTACTGTTTCTCTTAATTGGATAAAGTTCTCCAGGTTCTTGTGGCTTGTCATTTAATTTTCCCCTTTATGCACATTTTAATACACATTTACATTATTTCAAAATAATGTATTCTGATTCTTATGAATGTGCTGTGAAAACTATAAATACTCATTCTGTATACTTATGCTTAATAATTTGTTTGGAAGATCTAATGGTACATTTCAGACTGTCTATTATTTTCTTCAAGACTGCCGCAATTCAATTAACATGATATGTGTCTGCCATTCATGGATAAATGCCAACAAGTTTATTTTGTAGGCGAATTCTGGTATAAAACAAGTTCAAACTATTTTTAAACTAACTATATCATTAAAATAGCAATCTTGTTATTATTAATTTAATCTATCATTTAATCTTGTTACTTATTTAATATCATTATTAGACTTGCTTGTGGAGGACTGAGTGCAGCTCAGTACCAAGATGGGCTTCAAGATGGGACCTGCGATGAATACACATGTACCTCCTACATACATTGTTTATTCATATCAAGAACTTACTTCATAATCCAAAATGGAGTCTACAAAGACTTTTCTGCTGGCCTGCCGCACAGGCCGTCTCCTAGTAAGTTCAGGTTCTTTTCCCATGTGGACATTCTCTACACTAATCTTGGTGTTGCCCTTTGTCCTGGAGTAACGTTTGCTGGGAGAGTCATGCCTTGTTTTCTTAGGAGAAACGACTTCCTGTACCTTGCTTTCCATCTTCACCACAGTTTCCATTGGTACATGTACTACTAAGATATAACAATAAAATAGAAAATTATTACAAGTTGCAGAAGTTGAAATAACACTAAAGGTGAAGTAATACGAGAAACATTTCTTCCAACTTGTCGCATAACAATGTTCACACAGTGCTGCAGACTGAAACGTGTTGTTGCAGGTTGCATTGCAAATTGTTCAATGAGTGGTAATATGTACAACAACATGTTCCAACCTGCAGCACTACATTGTTGCACGACAAGTTGGAGGAAATTGTTCAATAGTTATATGTAACACAATCTATTAGCACTAAAATATACACATTGCAAGTCACAGTTAGTATAGTTGAATTACAGTTATATTTAAATGTATGAAGCCTGACTTTCTTACTGTTTGCACCAGAATTACATACAAGGCTTTAATCAAACATTCCAAGTTACATGTTGTACATGTTCACACTAGTTACACATTTATAAAATATTAAAAAAAACATGATAACAAAAACATAATAATAATAATAATGATGATGATGATGATTACGATGATCACAACTTACACTTATCTGCCCCAGTACACAGTTTGGGATTCAGCAGCCCTGACATCTTGGGTCCTGGTGCTAAAAACTGCAGCTTCTTCAGTTCAGGATTTCTGTTATAATCAATCATATCTGGGGATGTCTAATGAGGAACCAAAACATTCATTAAAAGGGTTGTAAATATATTCTAACCATTGTTAACCATTAGATTTGTAAAATGGCAAAACTGAGACATTCAGTCTCTCATTTATAATTCTTAGCTTTACTATATGGAAATGGAATAAATACACACACATTAAAAACAATACAATTTGTAGTCTGTGAATTACAAAGTTACTATTATAATAATAACATGTTTATACACTTCTGTACCATATTAAATATCAGTGGCTAAACTAAACATTTGTTAAATTTACTCAGTGGACAAATAAAATATAACAAAGAGTAACCTGTCTTACTATAATTGAGATTCAGATTACTTTGCAAATAAAGCTTGCAAATATTCCCAGATTTATATAGCACACAAGTGAGGTCGTCCAATATCTTAGTTAGATTGTGGTGCCACTTGCCAACTCTATTATCTTGCAAAAAATAATTGGTAAGTAATACAAAAAATAGAAGGTTTGAAAATGAATCCCATAACTAGTTAAACCTATACTTGTAGAGCTGTCTTGCTCTTCTACTCACCACAGTTTCAGGTTAACTGTGGTCACAATTATGTCTTCTCATAAAACAACCCAGTACATGTACAGTATTTGGCTTGAATATATAATTTTAATGTACTAAAGTGCCATCACGCTATTGCATGAGCAGCAGAAGTGAAAGTCCAAAGCACATGTTTGTTTTGTAATATAATTATTAAGTGATTAAGAAAAGATCATCATCATCCAAGTCTAGTTCGTGCAATCTCACATGTTAAAGCCCCACACTTCCAAATCATTTTGATGGGGGACTACCATGTAGGACATACATTTAGCGGAAATTTTTTTGCAATTGGGCAAATTGTTGTGTGTGGCGGGAACACACTTTTGCAATTTGGGATAACCTAAATTTTCTGATGAGAACTTTATTTGCGATTTGATGGAAAATGATGTCACAGCAAATAAGAGAAAATGACCAAATTTTATAGATTTGTGTATCTAAAGTTCGTAGGGACGAAATGCTAATTATCACACTCCGCTTGTGTAAAACCGTAGAGTTTGTTCTGGGCAGGACAACTAGGGTTGTCGTTTGTTTTGTACTTATCTTCGAGCTCCTATAAAAGTGGAAAATTTGTTTTTTGTTTTTATGGTTTTATTTTTGCGGGAATTTTTTATGCAGAAATGTTTTTTGTGGGAATTTTTTTTGCGAATTGCCCAAAACTTTGAAAATAAACTCCCGCAAAAATAAAGTCCTACATAGTATATTAAAACACATAAAAAAACATTTAAGATAATGGCATTGCAACCCAAGATGGCAGATTAGTCAAGACATCTAATGTTCTAATAAAATAATAATATTGTAATTGAAATCACCCTTGATCTGTTCAAGGCATAGCATATTATTCTATAGATGTGAACCATGTTAAGTAACAGGTACCTCATCAACTCTTGCCCTCCTGGACTTTCTTGATGCCTGATAACTGCCTGAGTTCCCATAGGGAATATAATCCTTGTCCCTCGCATCCTCTTTTTTGTTATCCTGTCATTCAAATAACAATTGCTTTTATTCAAGAGCAGTAGACCAATACACTATTTAACCAATGCAAATTGTCTCTCATTTCAGGTCCCTGTGTGTGTGTGTGTGTGTGTGTGTGAGGGGGGGGAGGGGAAATGTGATTGAACTGCCACATTTTGTCTCATTAATTAAACAAATTGTTCAAATTTTGCCCTTTCGGTGAATGGAATTAGAGAACATTTACATCAGTAAATACCTTGTATTAGCCAAGTGCGAGATCTGTACAGTAAGTTATGGACCAAGTTTTTTCCTTCTTTTTTATGGCCTAAGCACGAAGCGCGAGGGCCAAGAAAAGGGGAAGGAAAAAAATAAGGACCTATATCTTGTCATATAGATTAAGCAAACAAGGCCAATAAGATGATTATTATATGGCTTTGTTGATAATTCTGAGTAAGCCAAGGCTTGTAAAGGTCAATAGCAAAGATGATGTGAAAGTGAGATGTCCGTACAGCAACTTATGGACCTGAAATCAACCAATCACAGTGTACAAAACTAATCAGCCATATAATAAAATAGAATATTAATCATGGCAAAAGGTACTGGACTACTAGATCTTTCCTGATTACTTGTAATTCACCAATGGTCTAGGTTTGGCGAAGCTACAAGTACAAGTTGATAAAACTGTAGTTTCTTAAATACCATTCACCACTAGGTTAACTTGTTCAACATCACTCTGACAATAACGACTGAAAATATTACTCACTTGTGCTGGTTCACCAGTAAAAGCACCAGCTTGAAACACATCATAAGGATACAGAAGCTTCTCATAGTGTATGCGTATCATGGTTGGTCCAGACTTGCCTGGTGCATAACCCATCTGGAACAGTGTTATGAATTATGCAATTAGTGCAATATTTACATTAAAATGCAAACTGCAATCAAATATCAGAAATGCAATAAAAGTGATGTCTCATCGCTTGTTCTCTTGCAGTTAATGTTTCAGTAAACACCAACAACAGCTTTACTTGTACTTCATTTTTTTACATGTAAATGAAGTTATATATATATATATATAAGATATTTTATAGAGGAAGTACAGGGACCCTAGAATCATTACTAAGCAAACCATCACAGGTTTATATACAACGTACTGACTGTGCAGACAGAAAGTTGTAAAATGAAACCTGCTCGTGAATACAGTGCTGTCCCAGTTGAAGGTGTAATTTATACATGATGTACAGCTTGTGCGCAAGAAAGCATACTAATTAATATTCATATTAAAAGTTAACGAAAATACACGAGCTTAATCAATAATAACTTTTCCATTTTATGTTATCGTGGCTGACATTTTTAACAGTTTGACAACTAAGTAGAATAAGATCAAATAATATAGCCACAATACTGTTTCAGGCAGGAGCTCTTCTCTAATCCGATAATTTTAATTGTGAAATAAATTGCTTCATGAATTACCGGGCAACATTAATCAATGGTTGTATGAGACTTCAATTTGGCATGTGAATTTCAACATTATGGCTTACCTTTCTGGCAACTGAAGACCATTTCTTTTTTCTTGTAACATATTCATAACCTCCATATTCATGTACAGTCTACAAAAATAAGATCAACATTACAATCAATCTATCTATTGAATTCAACCAAGTTTTACTTGATTCTAATTACAATAAACATTACATAATATGACAGAGAACATAAGTTTAAAATAATGATAAGTGTGAGATTTTGTGCAAATGATCCTGAAAAATCCAGTCTGAATTACAACCAATACAGTTGTCAGCACAATTAAAAAATCACCTTTGGTGACTGTAGCATTGGAACTGGCAACTTAAAGGATTCCTCTATAATTTGAGGATCTTAAAATAACTGGTGACTGAAAGATTTTGACGGAATCCTAAAATGCAAAACACTTTGCTAGCAAAATGAAAGAACTTGTTACATTGAATTACTCTGTGAAAGTTTCTCCGATGAAACCAACACACAAATGAGAGAAGAAAAAAACATTTTCCCTAATCTTACACTTGAACCATCATGGGCCCACTATCTTGGATTACAACACCAGCGAGTTGCCATTCCAGTCTACATATAGCCAATCTATCAAAACAAACAATATGGTGAGGGGACGAGGAATGGAAACTCATTGACGTCATAACCCAAAAGGTGATTCCATAATTACTCTTACAATGTAACAAGTTCTTTCATTTTATCAGCAAAGTGTTTTTCACTTTTGGACTCTGTCAGATTTTTCTTTCGGTCACCAGTTATTTTCAGATCCTCAAATTATAGAGAATCAGGAGAAAATGAGTGGAAAGAGACTGTTAGAAAGTGCACAACTTACAGAGCATATGCAGTGGAAGATCAAGCCAAGAGCATGATAAATCAAACAAATACCCGTATGTCTCATGCACCAGAAATGCAAGATATTGGTCAGTTCAAACCACTTACCATACCTTGCTGGAAATAGAGAAATTTGTGGTATATTGAAGAAGTTAACAAACATCTTAGTACACCACAAATGTAATGAGTGTTATCAGTGATGAATTACGTTTAGCTGTGCAGTAACATCTGTGACCATTCACAGTGATTACACACTTAAGGAGATACACACTTTCTTGTTCATATCGAAATAAGTAAGCTGTTTTTCTCATGAACAAAAACATTACAAGTTTATATGTAAAGGTTTCAGCAACATCACAGCATTTGCCTATTGCAGTTGTTTCTTATTATTACTCAAGTTTTCTATTTCTTAATGGATCCCAGTCAATAGAAATCCACTTTAGGGTAATCTTGTTGTTTTAAAAATTGAAAGTTTTTCTCCATGTATCTATTCTAAACGTCTAATTACTGAATACGAGATTAAATTTGGCTCTGTGGCAAGACAATTTGTCTAGATGAACAGCACAAAAATTAGAACAGTGCTATAATAAATATTCTATATGTTTCAAGTCACTGCCACTGCCACTGGTGTTTCAGTTTGCCAAAAAAGTTAACACGACCCCAAAGTTTATATTATATAATTAAAAGACACTGAATCGAATTATTCTAGTCGAGAAAGACACCAAAAATGTCGTTAATTACAAGTACTGTGACATCGACAAAACACCAGTACTGAATTGAAGGACCTGAACACAAGTGTCGAAGTGATCGCGTAACATTCAGGATATCGATTCAAACAAGCCACCGCTGTCCACCGTCCTTCTTTGTCATTTTGTTACAAGTCCCTTTAAACGATTGTGTCTGGTGAGTGGCAATGGATATGGTACTAAACCTGACTCTAGGAAATACGTTCATGTAAAGTTAAAAGGCGTCAGTGCCGCTGCTAGAGAGTAGATGAACATTCTCTGAATACCCCGAGCTGCCTCAGCTAGCAAGCGCATGACACTTTCACAAGATTTTTCAGTCTCCATCTCACGCGGTCTCACGTATACGTACCTTGAACAGGCGGAAAAGGTCCAAACTTTTCCTTTCAACTATTGGAATCTTAAAGCTCTTTCCCTGTGGACAAAGTCAATGACGAAAGTAGTTAGGATTACCTGTTAAAGAATTATAGATGAATATTAAGTTTAAATATGGCTGCCACAAAACTGAACGAATGAGAAACAATGTCCCCGACAAAAAAAAAATTGGGGGTGGTCCTCGATTCATCTTCTTACCTGAAGCTCCCAAAACTTCGCCAACGAGTCCAGAAAGTTAAGTTTTACTCTTGTCCTGGCCTATAGAAAAACACAGAAATTGTATTTTACAAATATACGGCTAAAAAATAATAGGGTAGGGCACATGGTATGTCTGCCATGTTATATTATTCAACTTTTACTTTACCCAGCAACTAAAAATAAAGTTTACCAACTTCAACTTACAGGATTATGAACTATTGAAGCTGGAACAAATCCTATTTCCATTATGAAACATTCCTGTGTCATTTTTGAACTACGAATTGACAGCTACTTCTTGCCAGATGATGGCCAAAAATTACTGAAAAATCAATCGTGATGCGATGAAGCTCACCTCCAACTCATTAAGACGTTGTATCCTTGGAGTAAACCTGAAGTTCTCTACATCCACAGAAAACGGCGGTTGCCATTCCTGCAGCAACAATAAAATATATTTTACTCTCTCCTTTAACCAATTACCTCCCTTTCCCAATACCAAAATTTTTCATCAAAGCTGAAATGAAAACAAAAATAATTGTCATCACCAACCGGGGGAGGACGAATCTTGCAGATGCCAGTTTTCTCCGCATATGGTCGAATTTTCTCAATGTAAGCCAGAGGGTCTTGGAACTCTTCCTCTGTTGGCTCAAATACAGGAGCTTCTGGGGGAGGTACAAATGTGAACTCCTCTATATCCTCCGCCATTGCTACTATAAATGCTTACGAGACCCGAAGAAAACAGGGCATCTTCACAACAAAGGACTCACATTTCTCATATGATAAACCAACGCCATTTTTAAAATGGGCCAAATCATCTCATCTGTGTCGGCTTCCCGAATCAGTCACGTGACAAACTACATTCCCATTGGTCAGTTTTGAAAATATTGCTCTTTGATTGGTTAATGAGAACAAAGGTCGTTGCTGGAGTTTCAAGGGCAAAGAGTCTTTGTTTTGGCCTTGAGGGCATCGAGGAGGGTAGGGAAAGTAATAAAGATGGAACCAGGAACTGTTTATATTTTAGTCCGTTATTTGTTTTGTAAATGAATTGTAAAGTAACTTCGGTCCGATATTTGGTATTCTTGATCAGATAAAGACTATATAGTAAGTTCATTAACTAAACATATCAATTTATCATCTTCAATCATAATTATTATTATAAACAGCCAAATATAACAGTCAAGCATTATTATTTACGATAGACACGGAAGAACTACTACGTGTTTCCATTTTAATATACGAGAGCTACTTCTTCTATAAAATACCAAAAGCTACACGCAATTTGTCATGTTTGTGAAGCCTGCGTAGTCTTGTTTGGGGGACAGAAAAGTGGGGAGTTTGCTCGATATCTATACGCGCGCTAAAGAGCCCCTCGCTTCATTTTTTGTCTCTTTAGGCTTAGCACGCGTATAGTTATAGATATCGAGCAAACTCTCGACTTTTCTGTCCTCCATACGCAGGCTATGTTACGTTTGTGTGACTGATTTTCCGTGTGACGTGTTGCCGCCTTATATGGCAACTCCGCCAGCTGCATGTATGACAGGAACGTGACGAACGTGACGTGAAGCACGCTTGAAGAGAAACTAACAGTAACTGCATGCAACATGCAACAGTACACACACGTGAGAGTGAACTGTGTCACGTAACATTTGTTGGATTAGCTTGTAGCTAGCTGGATAGTCACCGCTCCATGATCAACAATTTCACTCTTCCAACAGGTTCAACAGCCCGTTTTGCACAGACACAGGTGCTACCGCCTGGGTCAGTGTTTAAGGTTGCTTTCCATATACACACAAGCCAGCGAGTGCTTGCATTTGTAAATAAAAATCTTACACTGGTGTAAAATCAAAAATTGTTTTGAATAATCTATTTAAAAGTTCTAAAATTTCGGCTTTTCGACAGCCCTCTTCAGGGAAAAGCGGATAAGAATATTTTTAAAAGCACGTAGTTTTAAAAAAAGATGGAGTATATTAACTCATGGACATGGCATTTATTTATTTATCTATTTCAAATTTAAATGTAGATACTCCCGCGGGAGCAAGCTTCGTCATCGTGGACGAATGGGTACTTACCAAGATATGTAATCTCACAGGCTTCCGAGATAACGACGGTCATGTCAGTTTGCAGTCGTGCGTAAAATTGTTGCATGTCATGTCCACTTCCGGCGCAATGTTCTGCTTGCCTCCACGGATTTTTGGTGTTCCTTGATTCGTGTAAAGAATTTTTGTTTGGTTTCCTCCGCATAACATTTTCGTCGTTAGCACAGGAAATAGAGTGAATTGCAAAGCCACGAACTCGATTCTTCGAAGTTTCATCTTTAGGTTCAATCTGAAACATGCGGTAATATCTGCATTTTGAAAACTTTTAAATGTACTGTCTAAATATTTTAATTTATATTCTTTTATTCGTTTTAGTCTACTACGGCTGTGAAATCACTCTAGTACACGCTTTTTTTAAATATAAGAACAATTTTATAAGAACAATTTTATAAGAACAACGAGGCTGAGATTTGCCTAAAAATTAAGAACAACGTAAGAACAATCGAGGCTCGGAATCAAACGCGTATTTAGGAATGTAACTATTGTCTATTTATCGAAGTTCTTGGCACAGTAAAATACATAGCTTGTTCAGAAACCAGTGCAGATATAATGTTGGGATACAAATCAGGGGAGGATCTAGGCCAATTTTTGACTAGTGCGGCCAAAGGATCATCATGTCGAGAGGGGTGTCAAACTCAAATATCAGCGAAAATTAGCTTTTAAACCTAAGAATATCGGTTTCAAATGCCCGTAAAAGACTTAAAATTATTCGCATGATTCTTACTTTTATTTTTGTTTCTCAAAAATTTGACTAGTTTCCGGAAACTAGTGGCACTAATCTGGATCCTGCCCTGCAAATACGTTACTGTTTTTTTACAAGCGACGAATGCAGAGCGAGCGATATTTGAAAAAGGTCTCCAAGTCCCGAAGATATTTATGTTTATTTATGTGTCGACACAAGAACAATTTAAGAACAATTGAGGCTCAAAT
>JANUFV010120452.1:0-15655 GCA_024757865.1 Epizoanthus scotinus | reverse complement strand
GATAGATAGATAGATAGATAGATAGATAGATAGATAGATAGATAGATAGATAGATAGATAGATAGATAGATAGATATGAATACAGTTTTTTTCCTTTCCCCCTTCCATCTCCCTTTGCGCATGCTAGGCAGGCTATAATAGGAGCTATTATTCTGTTTGTTAGTTCATGCAGGGAACACGTGTGTGGGGGTTCACACCATCCACTACAGCATTGTGAATGGCAGTCACAGTGGAGTGTTTAACATTCAAAACACATCCGGGATACTCAAGTTGGTCTCCGTACTACCAGTCAACGTAACGTATCACGTGACTGTCCAGGCGCGACTTGTTGCTACTGGAAGCTCAACAGTGGCTTCGGCGCACATTGTCATTAACAGTGTTACTTTTAAAGAGTTTCAAGCACGAACAAGAGTCGATTTCAAAGTAAAAAAACTGGGTTTTCTCCAAGGACCTACAAGCCAATCAAATCAACAGGATTATGGATTTTTTGTGGATGGTTATCCGGGAACTCAAGGTGAAATATTGGCCACTGTTGGCCAAGCCACAGCTGGAGCTATATTTAATAGAACGTCTGAGCCCGCTATGTATGTGTCAGCGGTATTAGTGAATAAACGTGTGTGGTACGATAATCAAGTGGTGCATGTCATTGCGCATGTGCAAGATGAGGCGTTCAGTGTGCGAACTGATCCAGAGAAGAGTAAGATTGTGGTACGAGTCCAAGGGAGTGAAAACCTGCCTCTTACTTCAGGAGGAAGTAGAACAATCCAGGTGAGAGCAAGTGTGAGCGTGTGTGACAGACTTTGTAACCATAGCAACTGATTGTTTGGGTGAGAAATTTTAATATATTTTGGTAGAACGGCTCAGGAAGCCATGAGATTAAATGTATTGTATTTAATCAAGAGTACATAAGGGACAGAGAGGGAGTCTTGGTATAGGTCTTGGGATATGTGAATTTCAAAAAAAGTTATTTTTAGTTACACGGAAACAGTTGGAACCAGTCTCCCACGCTACTTTACCGCACGGTAAGAAACCACAATCAGAAATGGCGGCTTGCGATTTTGCAGTGGACCTTGAAACTCCATTTCGTTCGTTGACAAACGTAATTTTGAGAGTGCTGGCAGCTGGATTTTAATACCTGTTTATTGACACTAGTCTCAGTGATGGCAATTATCAGAGTGATGAGTGTTGCTCTCTAGTCGAGCAAGAGAAAGCATAAAGTATTGTGGGCTTTGACGCCCTGCGCCCATCGACAGTTTTCCCGCGCTGAAAGTTGAACCTATTTCCGAGTGCGTCCGCACGTGTTACTAAAAATAGCTTGTTTGAAATTCACATATCCCAAGACCTATACCAGGAGACTCTCTCTCTATCCCTTATGTATTCTTGATTTAAGTCATTAAAAAACGGTTCAGGGGATTTTCAAATACTTCCGAATATTTTGTGAAGATCCTCTCGATATTTAGTTATGTAATAACCTTAAAACCTCGAATAACCAACCTGCTGTCGAGTGATACAGAATACTTAATATTTAATAAGTAACCTCACTTAATTGTTATCGGGTTATATTGCTAGGTTGTCAATGAACCATCTCCGGACGATGGCTTATGTAAAGTAGATATCCCTCTTCCTCCTGTCTGGCTCACAACTCTCAGCCCGTCCAGCATTGCCAACCTGACAATAACGTATCGTCTGCAAAACTCCCATGATTCCATGCAGTCTCTCGGAATTGTCACACTATACCCAGGCCCTTCCATTGCACAGCTACACCGGCCAAACGATGTGTACGCCATTTTACCATCGCAGACTGTGTACATCGGAGCAACGTTTCGATTTGGAGTGTATGCAGACTCGTCGTACGCTTTAGCAACGTTTACCATCAAGATAATGGCTGACCCGTGTCTTGAAATTTTACGCGCACATGTTGCAAGTGACACGTGGATTAGTGCACAGGCTAATGAGAGTACCACAGTGTTTGCGGTCAGCGGAGTACGAAGTAATCCACAAGCAGTACCCATGGGTCTAGTGAAGGGAGAGAAACTTGTAACGTTTGAGGTTCGTGTCAAGGAGACGGCTATGGAAGGAGAGAATTCGACGCTCAGAGTTGAGGTAAGAGTAATTCAAGTTTCGGTAATTTTATACGTAAAACTTTAATTATGCTTCTATTTCGTCTTTGTCTCCACCACATTGTTGGACGTTGTTGCTGTTGTGGTCAGGGGCCTTGAAAATCTCCTTTATACTCTGGAAAACTGATGGCATATTGTCATCCTACTTAGTTATAATTTGTGAAAACGCACTTCCTAATGCCTCCAGCGTTCTTCCGTATTATTCATATCAGATAATTGTTCCCCGATTTTGAAAAGGGGTTCGACTTGGCCTAGGTATAAGGTGGTCCGATGAATTCTAATTCTAAATATAAGAGACTTTGTATGAGATTTGGGACTGAAAAGGGGGTTCGAATTATTATAGCTATAAGGTGGTCCAATGAATTATAATTCTAAATATAAAAAACTTTGTATGAGATTTGGGACTGAAAAGGGGTTTTGAATTGGCCCAGCTATAAGGTGGTCCGATGAATTGTAATTCTAAATATAAAAAACTTTGTATGAGATTTGGGACTGAAAAGGGGTTTGAATTGGCCCAGCTATAAGGTGGTCCGACGAATTCTAATTCTAAATAACAGAGACTTTGTAAGAGATTTGTGACTGAAAAAGGGAGCTTCTTTTGCACCCAACAAACTTCCTGGCAACGCTCCTGTGACCCTCACCCTCCCTTCCTTCATCCAATGACATATTCGATTATCCGTTACTAAGGTTATACACTTGAGCACTACCAACAACGAAGAAATCGGCCTTGGTGGACAAACACTACCTGCATTAGCAGCAATGATTGACGGTTCAGGAGTATCTCGACACACTACGGGCAAAATTCGAATCAGCTGTAACTACATCCAGGAGCTTATCCCATATGCAGAACCTTCGGAACTGGTTAACACAGCTGCCGTTGATGGCAAGAGAGTTTCCGCTGACATACGTCTCTTGGCTGTCAGGGCGTCTGGGGAGATAATCACACTCTCTGGTGCTAACTGCTCATCATTATCACCTGCTGTTCAAGTTTCGAAGAACTGTTCACAGGTTTACGTCAATGGAACAGAGATTGCTGGTGATGCGCAGGCGCTGATACGTGTCCAATATTTTAATTTAACAGTTAATATCTCAGTGCGAGTTTGGTTCCCCAAGCTTCCCTTAACATTGGAGGTTGAGCAGGCCGAGTTAGGTGCTGTTATGGGTTGGCTCACAAGGGCCCAGGATGGACCTTGTGCCCAAAAATATCAGTGGACAGCGGTGTCCGCCCTGGCGCATTTCACGTTTAGCGGCTCGGAGGCTGTTAATGTAACCGTGTCTAATCTGGTACGGGACATTTTAAAGAGCTCGGATATCTCAATTGCCTACACGACACACACCGGTTTAGTGTTAGGAAAATCTGAAGGTAGAGCAGTGATTTCGGCTGTTAATCCAGCGACTGGGCTCCCTGTGGGAAAGGTCTCTATTAACATAAATGATAAAAAACGTGTGAGCGTCCTTACTTTGGATGTTGTCATGGTAACACATATATCCATACAAATTTCACCTCCACCTTATCAGAAGTTGTCTACTCAAACCGCCAAAACCACTCTTGGCCAGGACATGCAACTAGATCACGCGCATGCGTCAGCGCTTGCGTACGCTGTGTTCAATGACAGCAGCCGCAATGAACTTCTTCCAGACATGGGTCTGCAATTAAGCTCTACCAACAGGCATGTACTGCGGATCATTAACAACACGGAGGCCATTTCTGTGGGGTCTGGAACAGGTGTGATACGAGCCGACTGGTTATTACCCGTTAATGGGTGTTATCATGCAAGTTATAGTCTTGTGACCGGGTATAGCGTCCTGAATGTCCGCTTATCACCCCCGGTGGCACTGGAGGTAACAGGAGTAAGCCCTCATATTACAATGGCGGGCGATACTTCCACAGAAGCTGGTTACCCAAGTTTCAGTCCTATCAACGTCATTCTAGTTTTTGAGGGTAATCATCGCGTTGACATGACTACTGATTCAAGAACGGTGTTTGACCTCTCGGCTTCCAGCGGGTTTTTCTACATCCGTCGGGACAAAGACAATCGCCCGTTTATTGTAGCAAACACAGCTAATAAAGCTGGGAAGAAAGATCTAATTGTTAGTTTCACTCACTTTAGTATTAGCAAAGTAGTTAAGGTTAATATTGTCAAATATATTGGCCTGACACTTCAGGCAAAGGCGTATCCTCCATACATTGGATCAAGCGAGAAACTTATTAACAAAATTCATCGGATTGGCGGTACTGCCCTCTATCAAATGGCTTCACTGTGTCTCAGCATGCTAATGTCCGATGGATCACTTTATGATGTAACAAAGAATGATTTGACAACGTTTTCAAGTGCAGACTCAACTGTCTTGGTAGTTGGTAGAAAAGGCCCAAATATTATTGAAGCTGTTAAAAACATTTCGCAGGTAAAATTGATAAAGGTGATGGGAAAATTTGGATCTCTTACTGCGGCAGATATGGTCATTTATGTCGATCCTACAGTGGTTAACGTTCGTTCGTTGCATAATCTAAGTATTCCATCAGGCACCAACCAGACCTTGTACGGCTTCAAGGATAGCCAAGTAGCAAAGATTCAACTATCATTAACGTTCTCTGATTTGAAACAAATTCCTCAGTTTTACACTCCATCCGGTGCCGTTTTTCCTGGGCTGGTAACTCTAACAAGCGAGAATGACAACATATTCACTGTCAATTCAAACACTGGTGCGATTACTCTTCGTCAAAATTATCACATCAAACTCTCACTGACAGCTACAGCTGCAGGGTCGGCTGTCTCGGCTAAACTTGATGTAGCTTGCAATCTGAAGCCGGCAGTGGGAGATGTTGATCTGGGAGAGGATGTAGGCTTGGCATTGCCAGCACGAAAAGTAGGGGAATCATACAGTGTCTCCGTACGGTTAAATGCTGGTATTGGTGGGGTAAGCAAAATGGACTTAGAATTAAACTACGACAGCACCTATATACAAGCAGTAACTGTAAGAAGACGCGAGGATTGGAAGACCTTCTTTCATAACTTGAATACGCCAGGTCAAGTGATCATTAACATTGTTAGTGAAACGCCATTGACAGGAATTGTTCATGTGGCAGACATCATTTTCAATACCACTGCCCGTGGTAAATCCCGGATGTTAGGTACAGTAATAACAGACGGTCTCTCGCGGCAAATTGTTGCTGGAAGTCTTGAGCAAGAGGTACTCGGAGGTGGCAGCCGAACCAGGCGAAATGTTGTTAAAAGCAGCTTTGATGTTGAGAGCGTTATCATGGAACAACATCGACGGGTGCGCAGAACGACTTCCTGCCTGTCATCACCATGCAAGTGTGAGGGAATTCAAAATCCTGGTGACGTCAATCGAGATTGCCGATTTGATATAAATGACGTGTTGTTTGTGTTGAGCTATGTCACGCATGGTATCTTCAACTTCTCTTACCCAGCTGGTCAACAAATTTCAAATTCGCTGTATCCAGGCCAGTATCGTCAGATGGACGTGGATAAGAATACAGTTATAAACCCAACTGATGCCTACTTTCTGTTAAGAGTTGATCTAGGCCTTATTCAGTTTGTGACATCAGTGAGCGTTACACCCGTCCAAGACCTGAACTCGGGGTGTGAATTGGCTCTGAATGCTACATTACGAGACAAATCTACTGCTGTGAGCCTTACCAATACACATGTATATTTTGATATTACCTACGCATCAAAAAGTGCAATGGCCTTTGCTGGTTCAGAAGGCAGCTTTAGAAGCAGTGAGCTCTATGGAAACGTTATCAGAGCTGAAAGTAAAGGTAATGGTGTGTTTGGAGTACAAGCCCCAATGGAGCTTGTTCAGGATGCAATTGGGTTGACAGTGTTTGAAGTTACAATGGACTCGTCAAATCAAACTACTGCTTTGAGATCAGCGGCTTTGTTTGGTAGTCCCAGGCCCCCTTATCGGTTCTCGTTTGCTCTGACAGTCACTCTACCAGGAACAGGGCTACTGATCCAGTCAAGCCGGGGGTATAACCCATTTCTGTTGTTTAACAATAAACTTGCGTCTAATCATTGTTTAAATGCGTTTGCACCTAAATTTCAACATAGCATTTACTACGCGATCATCTTTGAGAATACAACTGTAAACACTACGGTTATTGAAGTGAACGCCACAGACGCTGACACGGGCAAGACTGGTGAAATAACATACAATCTAACTTACACAGATGTTCCTTTTCTTATCGATCCTTTCAGAGGCATTGTGCGCACTACGGGCCTGCTCGATCGCGAAAAACAGTCTGTTTACAATTTGAGCTTGAGCGCGACTGATGGTGGAATGTTTGGTAGAGAGAAGCAAGCATGTGCGTATGCAGTCGTGGTAATAATGGATGTTAATGATAATGCACCAGCTGTCATCAAAATAAGGCCTAGTCAAGTCGTAAAGATCCCGGAGAATGCAGTTATTGGCGACACAGTTGCAAGGATACTTGCTTTTGATCCCGATGAAGGCGCAAGTGGCGAGATTCTGTATGACTTGGAGACGTATCACGAGCTGTTTTATATGAATACATCGAATGGAGAGATAAAGCTGAACAGCTCACTGCATGGGCGCGTTGGCGACTCATTCGAACTTGCTGTAGTGCTAACTGATCGAGGAAATCCTCCGCTGTCGCACAACATGACAGTTGTCATTAAAGTAAGCTACGCGTGGGACGTGGAAATCGTCTTCGTCGAAGACTACTACAGAGCTAATGTCACTGAAAACTCAGCTAGGAACACAAGTGTTCGTCATGTTCATGCTTATATACCCGGCCTGCCGAAGGCTCGTTTGCATTATTCAATGCTTGATGATGAAATATTTACCATTGGAACATTAGATGGGATTGTAAAGGTTTATTCAGCAATTGATCGTGAACTTACGGGCTTCTTTCAGCTAACTATTCTTGCATCGTACGGGCCAAACGTCACGTCGAATGTAACACTAAACGTCACTGTAATTGACGTGAATGATAATGCACCAAGTGTCGCGCAGGTTCCTGTGCAGACCATCCCATACACACTTTCGAGGGGCTCAGCAATATTTGATGTAAATGCATCGGATGCCGACGAAGGAATAAATGGAGCCATTCGCTTTAGTACCGATGGGCAATACAATAATTTTTTTGGAATAGGAAATGTAAATGGAACCGTATTTGTTGCGTCTTCCTTGCAATCTTTGAATGTTAGTTTGATTGAGCTAACGATTGTAGTTATTGACATGGCTAGGTCTTCTCTCTCCTCCAGTATCAGTGTGAATATTTCTGTCTATTTTCCACCACGGTATCACAAAACCACTTTTGATACAAACGTGTTGGAAAATGCAACATCTGGACAAGTCATCTTCGTATTTCGGTCCATTCCACGTCTTGGTCAGAATATGGATTCGTTTTACAAAATCAGGTCAGGGAACATCGGCGATGTTTTCCTTGTAAGGAACGTTTCTGGTGATGTTGTGTTGAATGGGACTCTAGACAGAGAAAATAATTCCTTCTACTCACTGGTTGTGACGTCGATCAATGAAGCTGTACAGCGGTTTCCTGGCATTTTACCGATCCATCTCACTCTCAATATTGCTGTAGAAGATGTCAACGACAATGCACCTGTTGTAAGCCCGTTAGCACCTATAACATTAAACAACACTGTACCTGTCGGCACAATCGTAACATTAGTCAACGCTACCGACAGTGACTCGGGCATAAACAGCCAGCTCACCTTTGAACTTGTCAGCGGAAATAAACTTCAAAGATTCACAGTTGACAGCAGTGGTTATGTGAAAGTTAACGGATCATTATTGAACGCTGGTGTTCCATTCTATAGTCTTCAAGTGAAAGTTTCGGACTTGGGATTCCCATATTTATACGCCATTTCTGTGGTTAATATTACAGTTGTCGACGGTCGACGTGCTCCCGTGTTTAATCAGTCGTGGTATAATGCATCTGTGTCCGAAGGATCAACACTTGGTAGCTTTATAATGCAAGTTATAGCAAACGATATTGACGGTGACATCTTATCCTACAAGATAGCGTCGGTAACACCAAACATTTCTGCATTCACAATCAATTCTAGCTCTGGTGTGATTTCTACGAGGTCAAAGCTAGATCGTGAAACAGTACCGCTGTACGTACTGAGAGTAGCTGCATATAAACGCTCTCCTTTGACAGGGCAGATCTTTTCTAAAACCGTTAAAGTGTTAGTACAGGTAACTGACATTAATGACCATGCGCCAGCTGTCAATCAAATTCCATTGCAAATCATTCCATTCACGTTACGTCCGGGATCAGCGGTTTTTCGCGTGAACGCAACCGATCTAGACATTGGCAACAACTCCGATTTGCGCTTTATGCTCGCTAAGAATCCTGGGAATTTTTTTATGATTAACTATACTGGGGTAGTAAAAGTAGCCTCGGTATTAAATACACTTAACGACAGTCGCCTTCAGATCATGATCACAGTATCAGATCGTGGATATCCTGCTCTAGCTACCAATGTTACGGTCAATATTTCAGTGTTATTTCCCCCGCGCTTCAGCATATACAAGCACAACGTCTCTCTACTGGAAAACGCCTCCATGGGCCAACATATCTTTACCTTGAAGCCAGTTCCTGTCCGTGGAATAGGCCCTACCGTATTGTATAGAATCAATGATGGTAATAAAGGAGGAGACTTTGCGATAACCAACGACACTGGAGAAGTTGTGGTCAATGGATCCATAGACCGAGAGACTATACAGTTTTACTCACTAACAATTTCAGCATCAAATCAGGCGGTATGGCGATTTGCGGACCAGATCCCGCCAACCCTTGTTGTACTGGAAGTACGTATTTTGGATGTTAATGATAACCCTCCACGTGTCGTTGCCCAACCTCAACTAACAGTGGTTAATACAGCCACTGTGGGATTCCGTCTGGGGCGTGTTAATGCCACGGACAGCGATACTGGAGTAAATAGTATGTTGGAATATGAAATTATCGATGGTAACACGAAATCCATGTTTTCGATTGACTCTAATGGTACAATACGAGTGAACCATTCATTGCTGTTTGATTCGGTTCTACAATACTCGCTTACTGTTAGAGTAAGTGACATGGGCATACCCACCCTCTCCACCCTAGCTGTTGTAAATATCACAGTAATGGATGGAAGATCCTCTCCACGCTTTAACCAATCACAGTACAATGGGTCAATACCTGAAAATGTAGATATTCCCACCGTTGTCCTGCGAGTACACGCGACAGACCCTAATGGGGATACGCTCTCATATGTTGTGTTATCACCTGATGCTACTGCCTTTGATATTAATTCAACTACTGGAGATATCCACACCAATTCAATGCTTGACAGAGAAAGTGTGAGCACGTATGTCTTTACAGTGATGGCATACAAGATGTCCCCCCTGACACAAGAAGTATATAACTCAACAGTCACGATACGAGTTGCGATAACAGACGTTAACGACGAGGCGCCAGTATTTGCTCTAAAGGACATTGCTGTATCATTGGACGAGAACATAGCAATAGGTTCAAGTGTTGTCACAGTCCTAGCTAATGATACCGATCAAGGCATCAATGCTTTGGTTACATACTCAATAATGGCAGGCAACAACACCGTGTTTGCTATAAACAGTACTACTGGCGAAATCAAGATTCTTCTGCTGCTTGATTATGAAAAGGATGCACACCAATTCAACTTAACAATACATGCGCGGGACAGAGGTATCCCACCTTTGGGTAGCAATCTCTCAGTCATTGTGAACATCCGGGATATTAATGACAACTCTCCCAAAATTGCTCCAGAATATAACGCCACTCTACAAGAGGACGTTGCAGTAGGTGTAATCGTTCTGCAATTGTCAGCTGTTGATGGTGATAGTGGAGCAAATGCAGCGTTGTCATTCATGATTGGACCAGGAAATGGAAGCGATTTCTTCGCCGTTAATTCAAGCACTGGCATAGTGACGACTGCGCGTGATCTTGATTACGAGTCAATACGGATTTTTAATCTCAATGTTACCGTGCGTGACCATGGTAACCCGAGTCGGTGGAGCAGTAGCCTGGTGACTGTTGAGGTGACTGATGTGAATGACTTCACTCCCGTGATCCAAGTTTCGAGGCCAGTGCGCATGCGGGAGAACGTGCCGGTCGGGACGGCAGTAACTCGTGTCCAGGCCCTGGATAGAGACTCTGGCATGAATGCAGTCTTGAATTTCAGCATCGTCGATGGTAAGTCTTTTTTCTGTGAATGTATGTGTGTGTGTGCGTGTGTGTGTGTGTGTGTGTGTGTGTGTGTGTGTGTGTGTGTGTGTGTGTGTGTGTGTGTGTGTGTGTGTGTGTGTGTCTATGAAGGTTGCTTCAGTTGATATTCATTTTTGTCTTTCTTGCTAATGCAAGACAACTTTGACCACAACATTTTATTCTGGACCAGTTAACGAATTCAACGAACAATTTATATGTTACTTCTCTAATGGCTGTTTTGTAGTTCATAACAATGTAGTCATATAGCTGATTGAATTTAGCAATTTACGAACGGGTACATCAATGCAAAAGAAATTATAAAATATAAAGGTATTCCTAAATGTTGATCATACACTGATCTTTGAGTTTCACGATAAGTTAAATGACATGATGCAGTTTTTAAACTAACTTACTCGTATCAGAAAATGTTGTTAAATTATTGGTTGAACATTTGAGAACTAAGTGGAACAGTGTAGGTAGAGGCTTGGGAACCTAGTATGCCCTGCTCGATCAGTTTCAGGAATCGATAGACGCACGACAAGCATGGATAATGTCTGACATAACAACAACAACAACAACTTTTTTTGCACTTTCTACTAATAATGAAAATTACATACGAGAAATAGTAACAGAGTGTTGCGTACAGGCCACCTGTAATAACCATAAGGGCTAATCAAGACAGGTGGCCTTTATATGAGAATATTACGGAAGGAGGTCAGAAATTTGATTTAGAAAGCAGTGCATAATACTAATGGAATCATTATAATTAAATGGCACTACAAAAGCAACAAAAACAAAATAAATGTATCAGGAATATCAATCTCAGTAATCATATCCAGAAAGTTATTTTTTCAAACAAGAATTTCCAATATAAAACGGATAACGCCCCTCCCCCTTTCTTGCCTTTTAACTCAAGATTTGAAATTTAAATTGCAATGGCAGTGGACAAGAAAGCGAGTGATTCAGATCTCTCGTCTAACTTTCTTATGCTAAAATGTAAATAAGCTCGAAAAAGATGAACAAAAAGAAGCTAATATCTTAGTAATGATTTCCACAAGCATTGACAGTGTACTTGAAGTCTTGCTGCGAGTTTGGTTTGAATTTCGCGCGATAGAATATGTCGGGACGTACTCAAGCAGAGCAGCACATGTTGTGGAGTTGTAACAGAGATGTTCACTACACAGAGGTTGAGTGACAACTGAATGTGTCATTGGCCTGGCCAGACCCTTTTATACCGGAACTTCCTGTTTAAAACATGTAAATATTGAGAGATAAATCTTTCACTAAATATAGTAAAAACACTGAGAGACTGAAGTGAAACGAAAGTTTGTGTGGAGACATATCAACCTTATCTATTACTATGAAATTTTATCGCAGGTAACAAAGATGGTGACTTTAGGATAAACACTTCTACTGGGCTTATCACCACGGTACATGCACTAGATCACGAGAATGTCACGCAATACACTTTAAACATTAGCGTGACGGACAATGGAGAGCCACCCAGAACATCTATGGCTCTCCTCATCATCGTGGTAGTTGACATTAATGATCATCGGCCAGAGTTTACAGAGGACTGGTACCGAGCAAGCATTTACGAAAACACCGCTGTTAATAGTTCGGTGGCTCAAGTTAAAGCAAGCGATCTCGACAATAGCGGTTCGTCTGAAATTGCCTATAGTCTTGTAGGTGAAAATAACAACGGCACTTTTTCGATTAATTCTTCTTCAGGTGATATAATCCTTCGAAAAGCAGTTGACTTTGAGCAAATAAAGATATATTATCTAACAGTGAGAGCAATGGACACGTTTACTATGATGGCTTATAGTGAAAGGAGCTCAAATGATTCGCTTCGGTTCTCAAGCTACGTGAATGTAACAATATTTATACTAGATTCAAATGACAACTCGCCATTGTTTTCCAAAAGCGAATATTCTATTGTTATAACAGAGAATCTTGCTATTGGTGCGCATGTCCTTACAGTTTCTGCCACTGACCTAGATTCCGGTACCAATGCTGAAGTTTTGTTTCATATTGGAGGAGAGGGTACGGAATTTAACTTATTTACACTTAACCAAACCAGCGGAGAAATTGCCGTTAAATCATCACTTACGGAAGCGAACTTCTTACAGGTGATAATATATGTAAATGTATCCGACCGAGGTGCGCCTACGCTGATTGGACCAGCGGCTACTGTCATCATCACCATATCATTTAACGTCAGTCTCAAAGAAAATGAAATCGAACCGTTTAGGTTCAGTTATGGCAATGTTCTCCCCAAGATTTCCTCTATCATCAGGCGCGATAAAGCCGTGGTCGATCTTGATCTTTACTATTCTAGTTCGGGATTCGCGCAAGTTGGAGTAATCAACATTGATGATACAGTTTATTTCAATGTTGCTCGAGAAGCCGCGGTTAGAATTAAAGCTGTCTTGTTAAATGAACCGCGGGAAGTGTGGCCCGAGTCACGACAGGTGCGTGTGGCGGTACAGGTTTTTGATCAATGGTCGAACGTTCGTACCTTAAACAGAGAAGTCTTCGTTGTACTAAGAAACCTTAACGCTAGTGCGCACGTGCAGGTTGAATCATACTGTATGCTAAATATAGAAAATGGTACCTGCATTAGCAAGCAAGTAATTCCTCTATCGTGGTTCAACACAACGGGCAATACAGCTCTTCTTGCCGTATACTACGGCTTCACAAGGACAAATCTAACATTTAGGGACCATATTTGGTTGCATAAAAATCAGCCACGACCAAGGATAACAAATAACATGCTGGTAGTTTTGCCGTCGTATGTTTTATACAGTAAGGAGATGTTCAGTTTGAGTGTGTATGTAAAGTTTCTGGAGCCTCTGTCCTCCTTCATTTTGCTGTTTAAGATTACTTCCGGTGTGGAGCTGAAGGCTGTGATGCCCTCCCAGTACTGGTCAGCCCAGTCTCTCTCGAACGGAGATAAGGAGTTTGCCATTATTGGATTGCGGAAAGGAAACGAGAACGCCGTGGCGAATGAAAAAGAAGCGAGCCTGACGCTACAGCTACAAGTCAAGGATATCCACAGCCCTGTCGAGGAAGTCAGTTGCCTTATCAAGTCAGTCTCAGCTATTGGTGGAGAGTTATTGCTTCCTAATAGCCAGTTACACGATCGCCCGGCTGTAATTCATGGGCGAGATGGCCAGATTCGAACGGGAAAGATATACCTTGGAGACGATGTTGTGAGGAGTCTTTTGCTATCTGCTGAGGATACTGTTCTCGTCAACACAGCTGTTCTTACTGGAGCTCGAGTTGAACGTTCTCTGCACATCAGAGGTGTAACAACATTAGGTAAAGTTACCAATATGTCCGGTATGTCGTGTTACTCATCAAATGCAAGTGTGTTGAAAGTTTACAATAACTGTTCCAATGTGTATCTAAATGGGAGCGAATCGAGTGGTGCTGTAAATGTTGTAGTACACGTCATGTATAGGAACGTGACAGGCACTCTCTCGTTCACTGTGTGGTTGCCAGTCACACCTGTGGCACTTCGTGCTTCTCAGTCATTGCTTAAACAAGTCACGAACTGGCGTGACGCTGATGATTCGTGTAGACAGCGTTACCAGCACGCGCGGTTGAAAGCTACTACTGATTTCACAAATGGACTGGATACGAAGCGAAATATCGATGTAACGCAGCTAATCAAACTTTATGTTCGGAGCTCAAACACAAGCGTGGTTGTTATACAGGAAGATATTGCGTATGGTAGGAGTCAGGGAGAAGCAATAATAGACGTTTATATCAGGGAATTGGGATGGTCCATTGGAGAAACAAGGATTAATGTGAGTGATACAGACCAGGTTCGCGTATATATTTTGGATGTGTTGATAGTGGCCAGCATATCGGTGAGTTTACCATCAATAGTAAACAGAACACAGGAATACGCCATGCAAGTTGCAGTTGACAAGACCATAGAATTCGAGAGAGATCTGGCTCAAATTGTTGTTTCGGCTCAATACAGCGACGGGCTTGTAAATACGTTTGCCAGTGTAGATGGGTTTTATATCAATACCACTAACGCCAGTGTCGTAACAGTTGAAGGAGCGACACTTACGGCAGTACAATCAGGTCAAGCCTTTGTTGATGTCTGGATGTACTCGGGACGTTGTAATAACCTTGTCTTAAAACATGGGCGTGGTCGAGTGCACGTGGCTTTAGCAAATCCTTATGAACTGCGTGTGACTTTGAGTACTGTGCACGTGACTCCAACTGGAGACATAGTAGAGGGATTGAACATATCTGCTCATACACAGTTGAGTGTTGTTCTTGTATACAACATTAGCGAGGTTATCAAGACAGTTGATATGTCGGCGGACAACAGAACTATGTACAACGTACCTTTAGGTAACAATTTAGTTACAGTAGAACAAGTACAGGGTACAATCGTTGTCACCCCGTCAGGAGGCGGGTTTGGTAATGTACATATAGCAGTTCGATTCAAGCACTTAGAACTAAAGAAAGAAGTTGAATTGCAAATTGTTGGGGGTAAAAGTCTCAACTTATCGGCCATTCCGTATCCTCCCTTCAACGGTTCACAAGACACTACGGTTACGAAACTGCTTCGTATTGGAGAATCAGGCGAATACCAGCAAGCCCAGCTGCGTTTCCAGCTGGTATTATCCAATGGTAGTGTAGTTGATGTATCACGTGACGGAAAAACACATGCAACACTTGGACCCAGTACACCACCAGAGCTGGCTCAGCATGTTCGTATTGACAATCGTCAAGGACTTTTTGTACTTTCAGTTGAACCCGATGCCATGGAGGGTGAAGTAACAGTTGGGGGGAGGTTTGGTGGTCTTGGGTCTGTTGTGTCCTTATCATTAGAGGTTACATCTCTTAAGGTAACAGTAACTTCAGTTAAGATAAATGAACCACCTCAATGGACACTGCGTGGAGTGAAGAATATTGCCACAATGCAGTTGACTGCCGATGCCATACTGAGCGATAACACCACGCTAGCTGAGTTACCAATGAATAATACCTTACTGAACCTGATTAGGTTTAGTAGCAGTCGTCCTGATGTTATTTTTGTGAATTCATCAACTGGACTTACTACACTACTGGGCAATGCTCCGGTACCTGTCAGCGTGATGGTCAGCAGTGTAGATGGAACTGCCAAGCATTCAATTGATATAACGTCTAATTTGGACCCTGATGTTGGAGATTTAGACTTTGGTGACATTACAGGAGTACCACTGAAGGTACTAAAACTTGGTGAAGTTATCAAAGTACCTATTCGTTTAAACTCGCGTCAGACAGC
>JANUFV010120341.1:0-15656 GCA_024757865.1 Epizoanthus scotinus | reverse complement strand
CCCCTATGGATACCAGCCTAGTTGCTGAATGGGCTACCCTGTTGAAATAAAGTTTACTATCTATCTATCTATCTATCTGGTTAGCATACAAAGGTAAGGGCCACGTCAGGTAATACTGCTGTGTTGTTAAATGGCTGACTCGGCAAAAAAACAGAATAAACGGAAATGGAGGAATAATCAATATCTATTGGCTTAATATTGCCTCTATTAATGTTGCAAATGTTGATTAGCCCACGATCACAGGTATAATCAGTATCGAATAGCACTTGAGCTGGCTGACTCAGCAGAACATAAGCAGCATCATATAAAAAAAACTGGTTAATAGAGGAGCTTAATAAGAGTTGGCTAATATAAGGAGGGAGCTTAATAGAAGTAGGGGCTAATAGAGAAGGGGGCTAATAGAGGGAGGGGGCTTAATAGAAGTAGGGGCTAATAGAGAAGGGGGCTAATAGAGGGAGGGAGCTTAATATAATTAGGGGCTTAATAAGAGGAAGCTAATAGATGGAGGGAGCTTAATAGAAGTATAGGCTAAGAGAGAAGGGGGCTAAAATAGGGAGGGGCTAATAGAGGGAGGGGGCTTAATAGAAGTAGGGGCTAATAAACCAGGGGGCTAATAGAAGGAGGTGCTAATAGAGAAGGGACTAATAGAGAGAGGGACTAATAGAGAAAGAGGGCTAATAGATGGATGAGAGCTAATAGAGAAAGGGGGCTAATAGAGGAAGACGGAGGCAGTTTAATAGAGGAAGGAGCCCAATAGAGAGAGGGGATAATAGAGGGAGAGGGCTAATTATCGGAGGGTCTATATAAAAGGAGGGGGCTCAACAGAAGGAGGGGCATTACTATACGTGCTTAGCATTGCTTAGCATACCTTAGCTGACTGATCCACTCAAAATCGTTTATATTCTTCACCTCTTCTTTTAACATCTGGCTCACAACATCGCAAGCATGAACCTACAAAAAAACATCCAAGGCAAAATATAAATTGTAATGTATTGTAGTACAAGTTTACTAGAGAAGCACTTCGAGCGAAAACTGAACATTCTGGACCCAATGTCTAATGTTGTTGTCTCAGGGTGAATCGATAGCTTGGTCGTAGTCTTTTTCTAGTATACTATATTTTGTAACTTATTAATATATGGTTAGAAATATTGTGGCTGATTGATATGTGTATCTCTCTTTATTGTGAATTTCATCAGTCATTACTTGTAAACTCTCTTACTTTTAAAATATCTAACATTTTCTTAGCACAGCCTCGATTAGCCTTTGTTATTTACCTGATGGTAAATGTGTGTGTAAATTGCAAGTAACGGTGAATGAAGGATAATGAGGGTGAATGATCGTAGCTCTTGGTGTTAGCTTACCTCAATCACAATCAGTGCACCTAGGATCATACGAGCTAGTTTACCCAGATCTCCCCTGACAAGTGTCACCAAATCTGACAGTTGGCCCATCACGTGCTTTTGAAGTTCTTCGAGTTTGCCTTCCCTTAGTGCCGTAGATACTTCGGTTGTCCAGAAGGTCTGAGCACCAGCAATCACAATTTGACCAGGCCACTGCAAAACCCACTCAGTCCGAGGAGTCTGTCCAACACGTAAGGGTAAAAGATGATTTACTTTAGGACTGGCTCCACTGAATATTTACAGAACTTTTTTTCACAATACTACGTAATATATATACTGGAGCTCTTTAAACGTTTCAGAAAAGCTCAAATAATAAATAGTCGATAGTAACGTACTACATTCTGATTGGTTCCACTAAATATTCATAGAAACATCTTTGAAATACAGTAAACAAAATACAAAGATCTCGAGCAACAGATAACACTTGTAGCATAAATGTAGCGCCGCATTGCTTCACTGGAAATTGATAAAATGGCAGGATGGTACACAGATCACAATAATATGCTAAGAGCTCTCTGTAACTATACTCTTCAATATGAATCCCTCAAAAGCTTGCATATACAGGAAAATTGGGACATGGAAACGAATTCATAGGAGGCTCTTTAGGCTGGCCTTCATTGCGATAAGAGGAATAATTATTACTGTTATTTAAATTTGAATACCTAAAGTGCATTCGCGGAATAATTGTTAAATGACAGTGAATGTTCGAGTCAAGAAGTACAAGCGTCTACATGTATAAGGTGACCATATTTGGTCCACATCTCCATTGGTAGTACTCCATACTTTCTTCAATCAAAGCTAATAAAAATAAGAATATAAAGAATGAAACTGACCTCAGGATATTTCTCAAGTGCTCTGCGAAGAATATCTCGGAGACTGCCCCTCATCATATTTTCTACCTCAAGCAGCCAGTCCTCCACGTTACCAGTTGGGTAGAGCGATTCATGGAACGGCACATTCTCGCCCTCTCCTGACCACATGGAGGAGATCCTCAGATCTTCCTCAAAGGTAAGCTGCAATCGTAAAAACGTATGTGGCATTGGTAACACAGTGTATTATAAAATAAACTAGATAAAACGTGTGCGCTGATTGGTTGAAAGCCCTTTAACATAACTCGATGAAAAACATGGCTGCATTTATTTTATAACAGAAATAGAAAGTAATTCCCGTGCTTTTCATTTAGTTATAGTAACAATCGCGCAAGTTTGTGTGAACTCGAAATAGTTGTGGAAACACTTGCCTTCAGCTTGTGCTACAACAATTTCTTGTTTTCCAAAACTTGTACTGATGTTACAATATCTCCATGGAAAACACGAAAAATGTTTCTGATTCTTAAATGCTGAACAGAGTATGCATGAATGATAAGTTGCAATGGTAACAAAGTATGAGGTAATGGCATGGAATTTATTAACAGTTCACAACATTTCATGAATGTAAAAGGACATCTTAAATTCAATGTTCTAACTGGAAAGGAAAATAGCACTTGTGTAATGTTTTTATCATTAATTTAATGTTCGTCAATTCTTGAGAATTTGTTCATTTACTTTAGCAACGTTCTCGAAGCACTTCCTCAGATGTGGCTGCACTGCAGTGGGATCTTTGGTCTGCGAGAGAATCTCCAGGAGCTCATCGTCAGACAAGAAGTAAAACCTGGGGAATGCTGTTCTCTTGGTCTCCAAGTACTCACTTAGACCCTTCTGGACCTGCATGTGCGCACAAAACAAGATATTGATACCATATTAGCTGTCAACTCCGACAAATAAAAATACGCTTCATCAGAACCTAATTTGTCTCCTTATTTAATTACAGCTCTGTTATTTGCTCTGACCAAAAGTGTATACTGACCTTTGCCTTCTTGTAGCTACAAGCTACTGCATCTATATATAGTGAATTACCATTTATTACAAATGTATAAAGTACGATACGATTGCCAATGGGAAATTCTTAAAGAAGACTACAACGAATAACATTTACGAATAACGCAATCTACAGACTTGAATATGAATCACTAATATGATGGAAAAGCGCCAGTTATACAAGAATAAAACGGGAAACAATTGTAGTGCATTAATTTTTGCAATGCACTTTCCTTTCGATTACATTCAATTATTAGTTTTAAAAAGGCAAAAGGTGGTGAAGGCAACAATTGCTTTTGTATATCTTTTCAAGACGTTTGAAGCAAAGTTAATATTTTCTATCAGCTTTTAGGACAGCTGAAATAATCTAAAAAATATCAAAACAAATGAATAATAACAATATTTGACCTCGTCAGTGACGCTCCGAATACAAATAGCGGTCAGATCCCATATTCATCTACATGGTAATTCTACTTTATGTGTATACGTGGTACTACTACATCTACCAAAAGGATTGTAATAAATTATAAGGTAAATATAATACCGCATAGTGAATATATAAGTATACCTGTTCAAGTAACTTGTTGCACTCCCGCAAACTTTCCAACAGCCTTGCATCAGGACACAACGAAATCACCTGGGATAAAATATTGCACAATCAAAATTACCGACTCGTATACCACTGTCTTACATAGCTGCATTATCTGTAGAAACGAGCATACAGACTTGAAATTAATACTGAAAATAAAAACACTGATATCATTCATGTTCGAATGATGACCCTGGAGTGGTAACTAAAAAATTGATGATTGAAATAATTAGCTCAAATGTTCTTGTCATGACATATCATCTGCAAGAGACATAGCAGAGAAACCTAGCAGCTGCTGTTTTTTGATCAATTTTAGTTACTGGCGATGTTACGCTGATACTAACTGTAAACATTTTCTTTCAGTTACTGCTATAACACAATCGTAACAATCCAATGTCAAACTATTGGAAAGTCATACCAGTCACATATATGTTAAATAATGTAAGTTTTCCTGTTGATCAAAATGTAACGTCCTCTAGCTAGAGTACAGGACTCTATATCTCAGAGTATTATTAATGAAATCTTCTTGTCAGTTGACATTTTGTTCTTGTCACCAAAAGGCTTTGTATGCAAACTATTGGGCTTGGACAACCTAACAGATGTTCGTAATATGGGACCAGGGAGGGTTTTCCTGTCCTGTTTCTGCAAAGGTTTACACACTGTAGCATAACCGAAATCATTGAGAGATCAAATAGAAAGCAATATGATCCATGGATGATCTCGTTATACAGTAACTGATATGACAATAGGTGACATATCACCGATATTATACACTTCTATATACACTTTAAACATATACCTGAGGGTTGCTCTTGGCTTGATTCATAACCTTGCGCCAGATTCTCTCCATAGTTTGGTACCTCTTACTTTCCACTGGAAGCTGCCGATTGATGTCCTCTGAACTGAAAATGGGCTCCAGATACAGCCATGCCCGCTGACACTGCAGCCACTCGTCCATGACATCTTGCGTCATGACAAGCTTGCCTTCCCACGTGTTAATCCGCTCCTCAAATGGTTTCTTGTAAGGAGAGAAGGACATGCTCTGTGCCATGACGATGTGATCATCGAGTAGCTGTGTGCAGTCTTCACCAACTTTCATGATGAAAGTTCCAGTGTCTTTGTACTCCATCACTTCCAGCAACACCGGCTTCCATTCATTTTCCATCTTGTCTAAGGCCTAGGAACAATAACAGCAGCATTATAGGTAATCTTGGCTTTTCATACATGTAGCAATGATCCTGACAGTCTAAAATTTTTAACATTTAAAACATAATAATAATAATAATAATAATGTATTGAATTTATATTGCGCATACTACATATAAATATGTTCGCATGCTTTATTAATTTTCCATAAGCTAAAATATTATGAGGGTTATTCGATATTCAAGGCTAATACTCTAGAACCGCATGGTATGAACAAAGTTGACGAATCCTAAGATTTCAATTAT
This sequence comes from Epizoanthus scotinus, assembly GCA_024757865.1. Taxonomy (NCBI): domain Eukaryota; kingdom Metazoa; phylum Cnidaria; class Anthozoa; order Zoantharia; family Epizoanthidae; genus Epizoanthus; species Epizoanthus scotinus. Next base: position 10,360 of record JANUFV010120341.1, on the reverse strand, counting down.
TTAATTACGATCATGATCAGTTGTCTATATACGCCTTGTTCGGTTTGTAACTGTATCATAAACTGATTATATTTATTTATATTTTTCAAGTTAGCATATCAGCATTTAGATGTGTCATTACCTTATATTGTAACCAAATGTTTCCATTTTCACTTAGTTTTTCTAGACCCTGATGAAGGTTCGGTTTTTTTTGCCGAACTGAAATACTGGGCAAAATAAAACACATTTCAAGCCGTCCGATCAGCCTTACATTTTCAATTTTTATATAACAGTCTACTGCTGATACTGATCTTCACCAAGATCTGACAGCTGCTCCTGTTTTTCAAAGTTGTCCCTGCATCTTTATAAGTCATTTTAAAAACTACTATTATGTAAATTAAAATGGGACAACCACAAATTAAACATTTCTTCATTTGAACATTTAGAAATAGGTATTTGGTATCGTAGCTTACCTGTTCAATGGAGTATTCTTTCCCAGCAATTTCTGCAACCTTGACAATCACCTCCATGTGGTCTTGTAGCTTCATCTCTAAGCACTTAGTGAAGGTTAACTGTGCATTTGCTACTACAGGAAAGCCAAGGTCCTTGGAAAGCTAGATCGGAATAATAAAGCACAAGTTAACTACATGAAAGTTTGAACGGTTCCTTGACATACGGAAAATGTTGTACGAAAACATTCAAACACATACCTGTTCCCAGTGCCTACTTCTCATACCAGGGTTGCGTAGGCCCTGGATCAGAGGGATATACGGTTTGAATTCCTCGATCTTTTGCTTCACTTCATTGGCTACCTCTTGGCATGCTGGAATCTCTTTGAAATGTTTTGCGCACTTAAAGATCGTCTTGTATGCGTTGTTAACATTGTGCTCCAACTGTTCAGCATCAATGGTGGTAAGAGGGTCATTCATCCAACCGTCATACCACTTATTCCAGTCCGAAGCTGTCAGCCACATGTTCTTGAAGGGTTCGAATTCCTTCATCAATTTCGTCAGTTTATCATACTAAAAGAACAGAAGAGAAATGCATAATATAATGAGAACAGTGGAATAAGACATTTTCGTTATCGTATGAGACACATCTTGAAATAGACAATTAAATGAAGGAATGTAATTGGAATGATGTTTTAGTCTTGAAAGAGACAACACATCTAAGACTCTACAAGTTAATAAGTGCTACGTACAAGTGTTACATCAGTGAATAACAGTGCTAAATAACGCAAGGTACAAACAAAACCCATGTACATTTGCCCAAGCGATCTAATGATACGTTTTTGATGCAATTAATCATATACAAACAGCTTTGGCCACAAGTGGGATCTAGCCCTTACCGAGGTCACAGGCTGCCCAAACAGTCTCTCTCTGTTGTTGTACGTAGATGCAAGTGTTTGGCAATCCTTCATCTGTTTCATGAGTCGACGTGTCTCGTTGGCAACTTCGTGAGACTTGCTGAGGTCAGTGTGAGCAGCAAACCCAGCAACAGCCATGTTGAGCGAGTCCAGGCGGTCTGCAAGGACGTTCTGGTCTGCCAATAGGTTCTTTTGGAATCTTTCCTCATCTGCATCCAAATTCTTCTCAGTTAATTCAATCTGTTGCACAATCTTGTGAGGCCAACCAATACAAGCCCATCTGTTAAGCAATTCCATCTGTTAGCAATTGTCGAAGTAGAATATCTGAACTAACGTATAAATTGCAGTTTGAAGAAAACGTAATTGGTAAAATAAATACCATATATACCATAAATACATGTATATAAGACAAAAGCATTCAGAAACTGAGTACTAAGCAATCTGTAAATAGATTCTAAATTTATTTTATTTATTTGTAGATGAAGAACCATTTTATGGAAATTCTGCAATAAAGTTATTATTATTATTAATCTTATTTGGGTACCATATATTATAAACCTACTTGGCATTAAAATCGTCTGCCGATATGTTGTAGTTGAACTCTTCAATCAACTCATAGTCAACCATGGCTTTGTCGATGAGTTCTTGGTTCTTCTTCAGTTGATCAGGTATTGTCTGTATGTACTCACGCTGTTCCGACAGCTCCTCAATAGAGTTCGGCTTGTCGTACAAAGTGCGAGCAATTGCTTTGAACTCTTCACATACCTGCACACAGAGTTTGGATCGTGATATTTCAATATAAAAATGTACGATCAGTATCATAGACCTGTTCACGGTGGTAAGTGCATGACGGGTAAACAGGGCAAGAATTACAACGCCAGAGTGAATGAACTAAAGTTTCTCATTGATTTCCAATTGTTTTACCTTGAGTATTCAATTCTTCCCGGCAGAACAAAGATAAGTATATATGTTAGTCACATGGTAATTTTTAGACGTATCCTTTGCAAAATCGGTGAGTACTGAATGAATTCACTTCGGAAACTATTGTTTGAAAATATTTTGCAGGCACAAATTTTAACAACAACATAGGAGATATATTGAAAAAAATATAAACAAATCCCATTAAATCCTGGTGATAAGCTTTATGTAAGCAAAAGGTTCCCTAGCTTTAGTGTTCTAAAGTGTGTTCTAAAGTTAGTGTTCTAAAGCTTCCTTCCTCTTAATGAACAGAAAATGCAAATATATAAAGAAACGCGTTGCTTAATTGAATCTTTTTCGGACCATACATTACAGGCATTTGTATGATGGGGGAGCACTTATGTGAGAATCAACATTGAGCAAGTACTCATCAAAATTGGAGCCAATTTCATTACTAACATTAATATGCCCAAAATATATACTTATCTTTACTTTCCTTAAAACTTAGGAAGGCAAGATAAAAAAGCTAGAGAAATCATCGATAAATCTCAGTTTCTCCACTCTTGTCTTGTAATTCTTGCCCTGATTATCTAACACGCAGTTACAACTGTAAGCTGGTCTATAAAGTAGTTTTGATATAAATGTTCTTGTATCACAATAAAAGGACAAAATCAGCATCCTTACGTCTACGAGTTTGAAGTCTTGATACAGATATGGAAACGTTTAGCAACTGGCAACCATCTGAATGCATGTACATTATTAGCACAACACTGTGTTAAACTATCTTGACAGAAACAGCAGTATTCGAAAGCAAAAATAGTACCTGATCAGCTTGCAATCTGAGTTTCTTTGCCAGCAGCTCAATGACAGCGTTAGCCAGAGCCTTTCTCTTCTTAGCAAGTGACTGTCTCACTCCTTCAGTGGCAACCCAATACGGACCAATCACAACACTGGATGGCAACGTGTTTTCCAGAACCTCCTTGTCTTTCAAGTGCCGCTCGATCTCCTGTTTCACCTCTGCTGCTGAGTGTTCCTGTGAATCGTATTCCCTTTTCATCACAGAAACGAAAAAAATGTTTTAAGTGATGCTTTCATGATACCAACACAAGTGTCATGCCGGTGCTAATGTAACAAGAATTTTCCTAACTACCATTCAAAATTCCATTTTAAAATTGTACTAATATAATGCACGATCTCATTGGTTGCCTGGAGTTTATCAATATTGATCAAACGTTTACTACCAAATTGATAAATCGTGATTCTCATCATCATTGTCTCCTCCATAGAGCTCTCTAAACGGAGGTGAGTAATGAGCGTTGAATGTTAAAGAAGTTTCAAATGCAGTGAACATTATATACAGTGCAGAGTGCAATTTGAAAACGTGGACATAAAGGCACCAAGACTGAGGCAGGTTACATGCATGGCACCGGATAAATAACGTATTCAATGAATAACAATATAAATATTGTTGAGGTACCACGCATGTTCCATAATGTATACTTAATCAGAGGGAGGATAAGTTAAAGCGTGTACGGTTTGTAACCTTGTGAAGCCGTAGCAAATTAACCTGCCTATGTCACATCAGGAAAAAAATATATCAAGAAAACGTTTTTAAAGTTATGAAAAACAAGTTGTAACCCAATACGATAAAAGGAAATGACATAATGGTAACATATTTGGTGAATTATGAAAAAATATCAAGTGCCCAAATACAAGAAACACACAGTTGACAAGAAATCGGTTAACTTATGTTGAAATGTCTAACCTGGACCGAAGTACGTCAGTTGGAAGTTAATACTGCTATATATACTTACTCAAGGTACTGGTTGATGTCCAGATTGTGTAATTCCAGAAACTTCTCGTACTGTTTGGCATAAGCCCTCAAAGGTATAAGTGACTGTCGGATGGCCGTTCGTATCGCCTCTCTTTTCTTCACCACCTCGGGCTCATTCTCACCCACCGACTCAAGCAAGGGAGTTCCACTCCAAAACAAGCCTTCTAAAACCATCTTTTCCAACTGAGGTACATTCTTCGTGCATGCGACCCCTTTGTCAAACAGGTTGATCACCACCCTCTCGAAACTGTCTAGGTCGGTGCTGTATATTACCGAGCTCTTGTCGAGTTGTAGGTCTAACACGAACAGTGCGTTCTTCTTGGGCCTAAAACATATGTCGATCAAATGAATAAGAAGAGACAATGGACAAATCTATCTATACTGATTAGATTCTAGTTCTAGAGTAAGACTAATTGATACGTGTAATATAATTGTAACCAAGAAATAGGGGAAGGTTAGATAAATATAACGAGCTTCCTCTAAGAAAGAAGACACACGATACCATCTGTAGTCTGTACATCTGTCAACATTACAAAGTAACTAACTTAAATACTTGGAGTAACTCTTCAGAGTAAGTACTATTTGTAGACTTACAGATCATGTTAAACATAAAATTATGGAAGCACAAAGGCCTTTTTGATATTGAAAGTCTTCAGCAAGATGGCTATAAGCTGAAGGGAACCGATGATCTGCTTGCAACTATTGATTTACCAACAATTACCTACAACTTCTCCTTTATGCTGCTGCTAAACGGGAATTATTTACTGTTCAAAACTTTCGCAACGGCTGTCTCAAACGTAAATACATCTCGACTTTCTTAGTTATCTACAACAGTTTACATATATGTGGCCAACCACACCATTCTCTAATTCCTGAACAAGGTTCCCACCATAAACTAAACATGAAATTGAAGGACCATCCCAGAAAATTCAAGGATGTTGTGTGGCAATTTAAACTTACTTGAAGGTTTTTCGTGGATGGAACGTGTGTGTTTTTCCGAACTCGCTGGCTTTCGAATTTGTCGATTATAAATCAAAGGTTTTAAGTAAAGACAGTTTAATAATTTGCTGATGGTGCAGCAAGCAATCAAAGATTTTCAAGAACCTTCAACGATTTGCAAGGACTTTCTATGCCTGGATGTTTTTTTCAAGTTTAAGGATTTTCCAAGATTTTAAGGACCGTAACTGCAACTTCTCGTCGGCTGAGGACGAAAGCCGAGCGTACCCCTGTATATATACTGAGCGTTTCAAAAATGGACTTATTTTTAAGTATGAATTAAATGTATTTTTCTTTAATTCACTATACTACTTTTCACTGTATTTTTCCCCATGCACATAAACAATTGTATGTACGTTTATCGATTCAATAAAGATATAACTATATTTATATCTATAGATATTTAAAGTTCTAAGTTTTCTATCTTTACTTTTATCTCATGCTTCTTGTGTTTTGCTGTGTGTGATACCTTAGTTGCTAATCGATCGTCCATTAGCATTGTGTTTGAGGATAAATTTCCTTATATTTGGCCTTCCTCACTTTTGCTAAAGCCATAAGTTGGCAAAAAGATCAAAGCAAATTCCTCTGTATTATATGACGTGGCGTTTGCCATATATGGCAGCAGCCAAGTTAATAGGGCAATGAATAGTAAAACATTGCTTCAAAACGTGTTTCACATATCCCAAAACTGATATTCGTAAAACAGCGAAGCAACTTCACCTGTATGGGCTGTTAATAATATCCGGACCCCAATCAAAATCCTCCTGTAAACTTATCAAACTGTTGGTAGCATCAGTGATCATCTGAGTGAAGGCAAGCAACGAGTCTTGCACAAGATATCGTAAGGAGTCCTGCAAGAAAAACGTGTTTATTATTAGTAACTCATAAAATATTCATCACAATGTTCAGCAAATTGCACTGATAAACACTGAGGTCAAGCACCGATAGGTTTTGTTGTTTCATTGGTTCTCTTAGCCTCCTTTTCTTTCTCGTCAATCTCTAATGTTCTCTTCTATCTTTTTTACTTTTCATGTCTCTTTTCTTTCTCTTTCTTACACTCTCTTGCGTATCGTATCATATCTTTTCTTTTCTTTCTCTTAAATGCTATACTTTCACGTGGACGGAGATCCTTAACATGTTTTGCAACCCAATCGACATAGGTCTCTGAGGGCCTACGGTTTAACGTCCTCATCCGGGAAAACGTGATGCTAAAGCAAAGGCAGCACCTACTCTTAAATATTTGTATTGGGGAGAAAGCCTCTCCTTACAAATGTATTCCTTCTTCAATATTAAAACCTTCAATCTTAAACTCACGATTTGTTTGTACCATTGCTCAAAATGATGCAGTCGAGTATTACTTGGCGCACCTTTTTTATTCCAAATACTACTCAGTTCTCTTTTTGTCTTTAACTAGACTCAACTGTAGTAACGGTATATACATAATAATGTCAAGTTTATCCTCAACAAATAAAATTGCTGCATTCTATTCTTTGCACTGATTACAAACTTACAAATGATGGCTCCCAGGTAATTTTTTTCTTCTCGCATTGTGGTTAATTTGATTATTTCAAATGTCCCGCTCAAAAAGAGTAAAACTGGACCTTATTAACCCATATGCACTTAAATCTATTTTACATCATATGTCCAAGTTAATTTACAACTGGATTAATAAAGGAAAATTTGGATATAATACATCGCTAAATGTTAAAAAGAGATATGGTGACAAATACATTATTGAAACGTTCAGTTCTTATCTTATGAAGCAAATAAGGATTGTCATATTTTCTCAGGAGGCATGAAAAGGTAATGTTTCTCCCATCCATGTTATCTACAATTAACGAATGCAATCGTATTACATCAGTGTTTCAGTTTACATGTACTACACACCTGCATAGCAAATTTGACAAGTTGCATAAACTTTGCCAGTTTGGAGATCTTGTAAACTTCCCAGTTCCTCTCCTCCATGTTAAACCAACCTTTGCCAACATCGAGAAGGCTGCTTCTAATGGCTGTTCGCAACGTGTTCATCCAACTGTCGCGTAGAAAGATTTGAACCTACAGCCAATCAATGACAAATACACAAACATTTATCAGATATAACATGATCATCAGTTAAACTCTGGCATACTAGGTACAAACAAAGACAAGTGCAGATGTTGAGAAACAAAACAAGTGAAGAAAAAACAATGAAACTGCTTCGAGCACAGCACAGGGCAGGACTGCTCTAACCTCCGAGCTACCAAGACATCTACAGTCGCTAATAGAGAAGTAGACCTACTCTTAACCAATTCGGAATTATCAAACATGGTTGCTTACATTGATACTCGCCATGGCATCTGTGGGTGTCAGTTTCAAGCCTATTCAGTACTTCTTGGCCCAGTTCATGGTAAATACATTATTAGTTGTAATATTTGTGGCATTTGTAATAATACCTGATTAGCATTTTCTTATCACCAAATTCTGTTTCCAATTGGTCATTTTCAATAATTAGTTCAAGATAAAAAATGTAAATCATTTTACGTTAAAAGAAATTGAAAACTGACTGAGAATTTGTTGTGCTATCAAGATTGTGAGTTTCGTATAGCCATAGCAAATTAATGATAGACAGTGGTCCAAATCCAAGCACACAGGTCTTGCTAAATAACCAAAGAAAAGAGGTCCAAGTATCAAAGAGCTATTGTATTTTGTGAATTACAAGCTAAGGTACTGTCTAACTTCATAAGGGTGACCTGCTTCATTTCTTCTTACCTGTGTGCTAACTTGTCCTTGTGCTTGTTCAAATTCTTCCAGTTTCATACTCTTCGTAACTGGTACTTGAAATACGGACATTGAGCTGACTTTGTTGCACTCTGTTCTGACTTTCATCATAGCCACAATTGCTTCTTCTCGAGTCAGTAAACAGTTGAAAGCAAAGTTGTCAAACTTTTCATCAAACGGGTAGGTTGGTACCTCTGAGTAGAATCCTTCAATAAAGAAAAACCAATATGAGGATCTTACTGTCAGTGTCTCTACATTTACTACATTTCATTTAAAAAACGTAGGTTAGGAATTACGATTGAGAGTTTTTACCTCTTTCTGGCACTATTTCTTCTTCCTTTTCTTGAATTGTCACATAGGGGAACATGTCTTGCTTGGAAGATATAATTCTATCAAACGTAATCCTGTTCATACTGCGGGCAAAATCAATCTGCACCTCTTTGGTCAGGTGACGCATACATTCATCAAGGCTGAGAACAAAAACATTTTTAAATATGTTAGATGTGTTTAATAACTGTACTGCTTCACAGGGTTACTTTGGGGAATGGCACTTTATCACATATACACGCTACATTAGTCTATCCATCTTAATCATTGTGTTTAAGACAATGCTCTCTCTTATATCAGCTGCACCTGAATATGATTACCGAATTTGAAGAATATTGTGTGTTACAAAGAACACGTGTGAGAGTTCATGGTTGGGTGCAGTTGGTTAGATCTCTGACTCCCAACCAGAAGATCACAGGTTCAATTCCAGGTCATCCTGAGGATTATATTTGTGTGTCCTTCTTTCGCCACACCATCGGTGGACAGGGACGTGAAGCCGTTGGTCTAGTCTCTCGAAATTATATTGGGGGACTTAAAAGTACCAAGGCACTTGTGATCTGTCATCTCCTTTCTACTGATACAAGTCAATGTAATGCGCATTTGAACATATCCATATATGGAAAGTGTATAATATAAATGAAATGCCATTACCAATACGGGAATATTGTTTCAATGTCACACTGTAAATCAAAGTTGATACCATATTTTAAACAAAAGAGTCAAAAAAAATATTTATGTATGAATGTATAAGTGTATGCACGTGTTAGTGTACAATCCTCACTTTTTGTCATTCTTGAGTGTCCTTGTGCCCTTAGCCCACTGTTCCATACTCTTCAATGATCCTTGGTCTAGCCTCACCACACCATCCATGGGCATACAGTCAATATACAGGTTGTACCTAATAAGGCCTTCTGTTTCATGCCGCAGTGCATATGCCTTGGCAACACGTTCAGCAAACACTACTGGGTCCTCACCACAAAACAATAACAAAATTCTCGGTATGCTGAACTGTGTTGTTGACATCTTGGCCTTCTTCTTTTTAGGTGGAGCATCATCTGAATGTCCATTAGCAAATATCCCACTAACTTGTGTTCCTGCTGCTGCAACGTTGTGCTTGAGGCCCGCAGTTCCAACAATTTGGACCAAATATAGTTGTGTGTCTGGATCATACGAAATAGCACCCACGTCTGTCCACTGATATTCTCTCACCCCGTTTGCCTTGTTACCTATGCAATAACACATTTTAAATCAACTTCAGGGTTTTCAATATGTTTACACATAGCTGGACCTTCTGCAAAGTAGCCGGAAAAGTAACATCAAAATATTCCCATTGGATACTATTCTATAATATATGATTACTTTGTCTTCATAAAGTAGCCAGCACAAATAGCTAGGCTAAAAGTAGAAAACCCCGAACTTTATTGTTGATTTCCTTCTATTATAGATTGAGGTAACAGTAAAGAGGAATAATTATTCAGCACTAAAATAAAAAAGTCTAAAAATTGTAACTGCATAAAAATACCACAAATCAATTGCCTATATCATAGTCTGCGTAACTCGGCGTTCTAGCTAGTACATACACTACAAACTCGACTCGTTCTCGCTGCTTCGCGTGTTTGTATATACTAGCTAGAACGCCGAGCTACGCAGGCTACCTATATCACACAGCAAATTATATTCTTGCAAAGTCATATTAGAAATGTTACAGCATTGCAATAATGTCCAAGAAATTACAGCGACCTGCTGTCCAGAATTACACAGTCAAAACTGCAGAGGCACATAATAATATTAAGTAAAGCGAATAGCAAGATAACATAGTGTTTCTGTTCACAGCGTCAGTTTTTCACAGACACAAACATCACGTTCGTTTTCAAGATAATCCAGCAGTGACATGGATTGGTTATAATTAGAGGTGTTGCAAGCGTTGAAGTGTACTGCATTGTCGTTTGCAATTAAAAATTAGGTATTCATTGGATAATGTGTTCATATGGTTATAAGTTATTGTAAGAACCAATTCAAGACCATCTCAGTGTGAGCGTGGTTGGCGCAGTCGGTAAGATCTCTGACTCCCAACCCGAAGGTCCCGGGTTCAACCCCTGGTCATTTCGAGGGTTGAATTTGTGCGACCTTCTTTCGCCACACCGTCCGTGGACAGGGACGTTAAGCTGTTGGTCTAGTCTCTC
>JANUFV010120230.1:0-15661 GCA_024757865.1 Epizoanthus scotinus | reverse complement strand
TGGGAAACACAGGTTTATATTCGAGTTACTCATATTAGTCATTATTTTTAGTACATAACTCGTTTTTGTTGGATTTACGAGACATTACGTACGCATGCACTATGCTGTGATACTCTCTCTCTTTAAAAGTACAATAAAAATAATAATTGAGCTAAATTGAACAATACTTGAAGCTATATAGTGATTGACGTTTCTTCCTGACGTTGGTTAATTTGAACATGCAGTACTCGCTTGAAAATGTCAGGGTTTATACACTTTCTGTTTTCTAAAATTCTATGACTATGATGTTTTATCTCAACCTTTTGTAGATTAACAAGTCCAAAATGATTGAACTTACGGATGTATTCCAGTTTGTGTTTGAATAGAATGAAGTTTTTCTCATGTACTGGTTGTTGATCGAACATAGTGATAGTGGTAAATTATATTCAGGCTGTGATTAATGGAAAATTAATTAAAATTAATTAAATAAAGGTCACAAAGAAAATGAAAGGATGCATGTCTGACTAAGCGAGAATATTGTCCACAATTTCAACACATACAGTGAACTGATAGGACAAATCTCTCTTCCTCTCACCTCCTTTAGGAGACCCATCAGAATGTCTGTTGCCAGGGTTCTCTCGTGGGCTTCATCAAGTATAATAACAGAATAGCGATCAAGGAGTGGGTCCGTCATAGCTTCTCTTAATAACATACCATCAGTCATGTACCTGCAACCACAAGAAAATAATCACTTAAAATGCCACACAAAGAACCTTTGATTAATTTTCTGAATCAAGTGAGAGCTGACAGAAAACAACAAACTCAGACAGAAACACTGATTCAGATAGATGCCTTCCATTTTCAGTTTTTCAGCACCATACATGTGAGCATGGGTAGCAGAGTTAATCCTTTCAGCCCCAAAGACAATTATGAACATCTATATTCTCCTAACATTGTCAATACAAATGACAGTAATTTGGTAATAAGAATAAAGAAACTGATAATATATAGCAAATTTTTGATGATGAACTGACAAAGTCTCCCAACATGTTTATAGTAAGGAGACTAGTAAGGAGAATTCAGCAACAGATCATTTGTCGTGTTTGTGGCTGAAAGGGTTAAAGGTTCACGTTAAGCATGTGTGTTCTTTTTTCACCACTGTCTGTGGACAGAGATGTTAACCCTTTTAGCCCCAAACACGTCAAATGACATATTGCTAAATTCTCCTTACTAGTCTCTATACATTTCTTATAAACATGTTGGGAGAATTTGACAGTTCACCTTCAAAAATTAATTGTTTCTCATCAGTTTCTTTATTCTCAGTACCAACCTAATGTCTTTTGTATTGACAATGTTAGGAGAAGATAGATGTTGATCATTATCTTGGGGCTGAAAGGGTTGAAGACCCATTTGCACCCAGGATTCTTTGCACACATTATTGATTTTCTTGTCACCTTGACTTCCAAGTGCTTTAAAATGTGTTTCAATGTTATTTTGTTTTGATATTCAAACAAACAATATAATAAAACCCTACGCAGACAGTGACAATAAAGAGGCACTTCCAGGTCGATGGGATGTGAACAATAACAAACACTTGCAAAGCATCTTGGTTAGGGATGGATTAGGGGTGCCGAATTCCCCCCCAAAAAATCGAGCAAGCCTTTAACCATAAAAAAAATCGTGCAAGTAAAACGCCCAAAACAAAAAATCGGACGAGCTACAAAAAAAAAAATCGTACACAAACGCTACCCCAGAAAAAAAAAAACGTGCAAGATGAAAAAGCCGCACCCCCACCTAAAATATCTAATGGTCCGTCCCTTAGAAGTGGAGCTTTAAACAAGGAGCAATCCTATAAAAGGTGATTGTCAGTGACTGGAGGTAAGTTCACCACAATTCAAAATGAAGTTCTTTACTCCAACACTCGTTCTCTGCTTCTTCTACAGGAAGACTGATCGATCTAAGGTGCAAACTCACGCATCATCGATTTTCACTGTTCATCAACCAATGAAATTAGAGATAAATGCTTGTGATTGACAGGCTGAGAATCTCAGCCTTGGTATATAGGATAGCCCTGTGTTTAAGCTGTTGGTCTAGCGTCTCCACCTTCTAACAGGAGATTGTATAGCATCAGCCTGCGATGTATTCAATGATTTTGGTTTTGATTACTGCAATGCCCATTTTAACACATTCCTATGGAAAGTACATAGCCACACATACCATCACCACTAACAAATCACATTGATTAAGATTTAACAAAATTGCTTGATGTGTTACTACATTCCCCATCCATCTTGCAAAACAAGCTTGCACAACTTATCAAGATTTGTAAGCATGCTATGTTTGGGGATGAACACATACAGGTAATAACAGTTATGACAAGGAATCAATTACTTTAATGATGTCCGTGGGCTGGAGCAATCTTCAAAACGGATTGTATATCCAACTTCCTGTCCTAGTACAACATCCAGCTCATCGGCCACTCGTTGTGCCACACTCATAGCTGCTACCCTCCTTGGCTGGGTACATGCCACACCTTTGCGCTTGTCTATCCTGGCCTCAAGACACCATTGTGGGATCTAGAATTTGAAACAAATAAGAGTTATAAAAAATCTGCTATTTCTTGTTGGTAGAAATAGGTTTTCTTACTTACCAAAGGGAGGTTGAGTTCTAACTACAGAAGACATGTGTCATATGGTGTGGAAAAAACCCAGTTTTTTCTGCTGTATTTCTTGCTTGACTCACTTCGTATTGAAGTAGATTGAACTAAATAAAGATCAAGCGCATTCGTGGCTTTGTGTGTGACAGATACCAGTTATCTCCAGAAACAAACTCCTGAGACCAGGTTACACTTTTTTAATAGTTTTTAGTGGTCAATGGGTCACTAATCCCTGCATATCAGTGGTCTACACAGGATACGAATGGTCCCGAGATGTATATAGCCTTCCTATCACAGCTTCTCCCTTTCCCTGTAATAATTGAAGAATTTAGTGCAAAAACAACTTTGTCCGATGAATTAAATTCTCCCAAGGATTTTGAAGAGAAAAGAGAATAACTTGAGAGAATTGAGAACTTCATTAACATTCATGTATAGTGTTTTCGCACTAGTATCTTCAATCTGTTTTACATTCTTTACAATAACTACTCATGTATCATGCGGCCATGTAATATCCTCTCTCTCATTGGTTCTCTTGCACCCCTACTCTAGTACTCTCTCAGCAGGACGTCCAATTAATATTCAAACAACTTACAGCCAATCAAAATAATATAAGCTTGCATGTTCAAGGGCAGAATTTAATTTTTAAACTCACAAGCTAAAAAATGCTTGTAGGTTGAAACCTTACAAGCAAAATCAAGAAAACCACAAGCTAAAAGTTTAGAACCAAAAACATTTTTTAACTATAATAATGCTAATTTTCACAGAACTGGTTACGTTATTTGAGTCTACTCTATTGCCAAACAAAATAAAAGCTTGAGCTCGATGGTAGTCACTGTTTTGTACCATAGGGTACAGTGTTTGGTCGCTTTGCCCTCTTGTTCCACGTGAAATTCTGCTTCCCATTTCTTGACCGTCTTAAGGTATCCATTGGCATGGCTTCTCGGTGATGAGTGAACTACTTGACTACGGCGCTGAATTTTCTGATAAGTTACATTATTTGGGGCAAGACAATATATATACCATAACTGTAAAATAATCAGATTATATGATTGCAGTATCATCGTTTGAACGATCGAGTTGCGTATCAACGTTTATGCGTTTCTACGATCAAGGAAAGAGATCATAGGCTTTGAAATGTCTTATTTTCTACTCGCAGAAAAAAGCAAGTATTTATTATTTCAACTCGCAGTTGCAAATTATAACTTGCATTTAGCGAGTTAGCGAGCGTTAAATTCGAGCCCTGCCCTCACCCCTAGTTACTTCCTTAGAGATATTTCAGGGTTCGGAATAGAAAAAAATAATGGGCCACCATTTTATGATTTTTGAAAACAAAGTGAAACAACACCTGCAGATATTTCACTTGTTATTTTTATCTTTTCTCATGCCAAGCATGCCCCATAGCAAGCTCTGCATTTGTTTCTTTTGTATAGTTGTGTGTTGAATATTATATCTTGCTGTCCACGCAGGTGCATTACTATGAGGATGGCAATGTCATGCTTGTATCCTCGAAAGAGGTGTCAGAAAAGCTCAACATCACTGTAAGTTGATCGATAGTGCAGGTTTCTGTATGAATATTATGTTAAGGTTAAGTACTGAATCAGATACGTTGTGTCCATAGTAACTAAGCCAACCATTCCATAGCTATTTTCTTTTGATCTGGCAGCTGCAATAGATCAATTTTAGTGTAGTGTTTAACTCATTATCTTTCTTACAGACTGAAAGTGGAACTGCTAAGCACTTTGCAAATCTTGTAGAGGAAACGGAAAATGAATACCAGGTTAGTTTCAGTTGTTTCAGTTTAGTAGAATAAAATTGTGCTCATGCATCAAACGCGATCTTTGGTCGGTTAACTGTGACATTTGTAAAACAAAATCAGTTTGGGGCACTAGTCACCTGGCAAAAAAGGTCGGCACGACAAGGGTTAAAATGTTAACTAGTGTACATGTACACATTAAGCTGTGTTTTTAGTTGTCTGTCCGTATATCTCCATCAGTATGCATCAGACACCCATAAACCTATATACCACTGGAAAGATTATGAAATTCCATAAATGACCGAAGTGTGTAAATTATTTTAGTGAGGGATTATTATGATTACACTGTTTCCAACCTAGCATTTTCTCTTCACAAAGTTCCAAGTCAGTAATATTTTATTTTCTGCTATCTTTGCTAACTTCAGCAGAAGGTGTATATATGTTTGTATTAGTCAATCAACTATTATGGCTAGTTACAGAAAGTAACAAGATTTTGAGCAGACAAGTATAGAACTCGAGCCACAAAAGAAATCTAACTCAAATTAGTACATTTGACGACTTGATATACACCCTGTGCTGAAGTTAGCAAAGTAACAATTGATAACAGAAAGTGAAATCTGATGGATTTGGAACTTTGTGAAGTGAAAATGTTAAACTGGAAACAGCAGGATAATGGTCACTAACAAAACTAATAATTATTTTATCACAGTCATTATTTTAAAGCATTTCGTTAGCTTTCCAGTGGTATATACTAGGTTTATTGGTATCTGACACATGTTTACGGAGATAAGGACATTTGTGTACAGTAACATTGCTATGTTCACAGTGTTGTCGTGCTGATACAAAATCTATGGACAATGGTTGGGTGATGATGGCTGCAGGGGCCTGTCAGATGCAATTTTATTGTGTTGTTCTAAATGGTTGGCAGTTGGTATCGGCCCCTGTCCCAATTTACTGATGAATAGAATACCCATATGAGTATATCAATAATATCAATTTATTTTCTGGAACTTTATTAACGCTTAATGCTTCTTATATCTCAGCGTAATTTTAACTTTAATTGTAATTGTATTATTATTATAAGTTGTTTTGTTTTGTTTTGTTGAGGACCCCCATGAAAATCACCCCTGGTGACTGGGGCATTCCTCGTTAAATATCTATATTATTATTATGGATTATTATCATGTCTATGTTATCACAATTGTTTAATCAACATTATCTTCATGTATCAAATCCACAGAAAGCCATTTCAGAAAACTACAGCACAATGTCAGACACAACATTCAAGGCACTCAGAAGACAACTTCCGATTACTAGAACCAAGATTGACTGGAATAAGATCCTTAATTACAAGATTGGACAGGAGTTGAAGAGTTCTTAGCTTTGTAAATCTGTTAGATTTGGTGTCATTTTTATAATAACCTATACTGGTATGCCCAGTGAAAAACACATTACATTTTTGTTGAATAAAGAGATGGATATTTCCAGTACCAGTATGTAGGTACATGTAAGCTGTCATTGAAGAATAGCTATTTATAATCGTTGGACACACACCCACCCTTTTATGTATGATTGCCTGTGTACTTGCCAGTTATCAAATTATAGATTATATTTTTCGCTTAAAGCAATGGCAGAAATAAAAGTTCTTGTAAGAAACTTGTAGTCTGATTTTTCCAATGAAAGACTGGAGACTGGCCAGTTGAAAATTACATACAGCCTGAGGACTTAGTGTATACAGTGTTTTTTGGAAAATTATCATTGTGATTGTTGTTTTAGAAATAAATAAAAATTCTACATTTCAAACTGTTGGTGCTCAGTGTACTAATAAAAGTACTGTTTTATTAGATGATGCTTCAATGTTGCAGTGCATTGGATATTTACAGTCAGCTGAACTGAGTCAGATACTTTTGGCATATTTATAAACAAATCACTTGCACTATATATTAAGGTAGCACAAGGAATCATTGGATTACTGCATAAGTACTGGTATTCAGTTTTCTAATTGTAGCTACAACTTTTGTTTAAAGAATGTTTATCACAGTTTTTTTATGACCAACTACATGTAAAATAGAAGAATCCCAAATATGTCCAGCTGGACCTGAATTGACCTCCAAGAGTTCTTTGGTTAGCAGTCCGAAGATTATTTAGCTCTTATGTAGCAGTAACAGTAATGTAAAGGATAACGAGTATAAGCAATGGCTCACAACCACCTCAATTGGCAACTGACTTAAACAAGTTGTAGCTGCTTTCTACAATACTGTCCTGTGCAAAAAATGTGTGATTTGACCTGTCAACTATCAGAACCATTTTACAGCATGGTAAAATAGAAATTAACCTTGAAAGTATTTCAAAGTTGCGATAACTTGGTGATATCGACCTCACACTTGTTGATAATGGCCCTCCCAAGAACACCATTATTTTGGTCAAAACGGGCTGCACACAGCCTAAGTCATGCCCGTTTTTACCAAAAGCCATGCATCACACAAACACATTGGACTAAATAACAATAGATGTTCTAAAAATACCCCAACGCTCCATAATTAAATGACTAAAATCATTGCAAAACACCCAACAGGCATGTTTTTAAGATTTGTCCTGCTATCAAGAAACAAGTAAAAAAGATTTGATATTTAAAGTTCTACAGCTAAGAAATATTTTCATAAACAAGAGGTTGAAGGGGAAGGCAACGTCCATCCAGCCAAGGCCGTGTTTAGTATTAGAGACATTGTCAATTGTATAAAATGGAGCAGGTTGAAACTTAAATCCTATGCCCCAGATAGGGACCCACATTTTTCACCAAACACAGCAGTGTCGTCACATGGTACCTTTCCACTCCCATTTTGACCACTTATTGGTATTTTCATTTAGGGGGACCTAACAACAGTGTAAGTATAGAATATGGAAGATAAAGACAGAGGGTGGTAGGCCTTCCCCCACCAGAAGATAGGTAAGGTTGCTTGACAAGGCATGATTTTGAGCTTATCCTTAAATTCCCGCATATTGGTTGCATTTTATGTGATAATGTTCTTTAATTAATGTTAGTATAAAGGAACAGTTATAGATTTGCAAAACATATTTTACATTGAAAAAAATAGGTTAAACATAGCACAAAAAGGTTGGACTAAAATGATTGATGTGTGCCTAGATATGTGTGAAAGTGTGCCTGGATATGTGTGAAAGGTGACTAGATATGTGTGAAAGTGTGCCTGGATATGTGTGAAAGGTGACTAGATATGTGTGAAAGGGTGCCTAGATATGTGTGAAAGGTGACTAGATATGAGATATATGTGTGAAAGGTGACTAGATATGTGTGAAAGGGTGCCTAGATATGTGTGAAAGGTGACTAGATATGTGTGAAAGGGTGCCTAGATATGTGTGAAAGGTGACTAGATATGTATGAAAGGGTGCCTAGATATGTGTGAAAGTGTGCCTGGATATGTGTGAAAGGTGACTAGATATGAGATATGTGTGAAAGGGTGCCTAGATATGTGATATGTGTGCCTAGATATGAGATATATGTGTGAAAAGGTGCCTAGATATGTGATATGTGTACCGATACGAGATATGTGTCAAAGGGTGCCTAGATATGTGATATATGTAAAAGGGTGCCCAGATATGTGATATGTGTGCCTAGATGAGATATATGTGTGAAAGTGTGCCTAGATATGCGTGAAAAGGTGCCTAGATATGTGATATGTGTGCCTAGATATGAGATATATGTGTGAAAAGGTGCCTAGATATGTGATATGTGTGCCGAGATATGAGATATATGTGTCAAAGGGTACCTAGATATGTGATATGTGTAAAAGGGTGTACCTAGATATGTGTGAAAGTGTGCCTAGATATGTGTGAAAAGGTGCCTAGATAAATGATGAGAAAGCCTTTCATAATGTGAAGTGACACACAAAAGAGGAGAATAGTTGGGCTACATGTACTTAGCCTTGATCAGTTTTACATTAATTATTGTTTTCGTTTGGAGATGAAATTATTTATAACTTTGCCATATCTTTCAAACCAAGGCAAGAATTTGTCTGGAAGGTTTGTTAAGGGTACTCGTATTTCCAGCATGTCAGGGATTTTGAATTGTCACTTTTTTTTGTTATGGTACTTCTTCAATTTTAGTACACATAATTTTACATTATTTGACAGCTATAAAAAACCTAATTATAATGCTGCTAATCAAAAATTCCCGACACTCTTGGAGACTGTGCAAACAGTGCTAAAACTGATAATTTCACAACTGATGCCCCAAACTGAAGTTTGTGGAACTTCGAATGTCTTGAATGAAGGAAAATGGCTCAGAAATAGTGCACTTGCACTCGCTTATCAAAACGAATTTTTAAGTGGAATACAACCATTATTTAAAGAATGTTATAACCTTGCCTTTGATATTTAGATTTATGGGTATCCCCTGCATAACAACAAAGATACTGTCGGGCCAATAACTGGAAACACCGCTCAAGCAAGTGTGCAATAAATGTTGTAAATCGAACCAAAACTATAAATCAGAAGTTTAATTTGTTTACAATGCTGCAAGAGTGTGTATATGCAGTCAAAAGGGATATGCACCACCATTGCATGGCCCACGGCCTGTTTCAAGAATGGTCATAGCAACAAGTGTGGATACAGCAGTGGTATCCCCTGATTCGTAACAGTAGCGAAATGGTCATCACAGAATGTTCAAATTATTTTATTAACCTAAACACAACTGTTGGTATAAATCATACTATTTACATCTTTTATGTTGATCTCTATCAACATCAAACTGGAGGTGCTGTGCCTGGAAGATCACATGTATATACAGAAAAGCTTGTGTACATTGTATTGATATGACAAAATAATAAGATTTACTGCGTTGTCCTAAACAATGCTTTTATCTGAAGCAGTATTCAAAGAATGATTCCTATACATGCCACATTGTCCTAAATGCTCCGAGAACTTTTGACACTTGGCATGAAAACTTGTTGGCATTGTGTGCACAGTTGGTCTTCGATTCCTGCAGAAAAGATGTATATAATGTGCCATATTTAGTGCAATAAAAGGTAACACTCATCTCAAAACAACCACTTCCCAAAACACCCCACTGTAGTGGAAAACCACGGAGATTAACTTAATATAAATTACTTCACATCATATTTATTGTATAGAGTAGAGCTAGTGACATGGAACTTACCCATACTCCATTGCACTGGTCATGTACATGGGGTTTGGGGTCTTGGAGTCGTAGCCATGGAAACAATCTGTAAAATAGATGGATACAGAAATTGCATTAACCAAACTGCAAGCATTAAGTGTTCACAAATATAAAATAACATTCTACCAATTTGATAAAGAGACAAAAGAAACTGCCATGAATGACATGTTCTCTTTCTCAACTTTGTTATTCATGACCATCTGATTTGATGTCAGCATTTTGCTGTAAATTACAAAATTGGTCTTTGCTAAGCTAAATCTATATTTTCTGTGAAATAATAGAGTTCAGTTTTTGACCAAATGTGTCAATCATAAACATGGTTGTCATAGCAATGAAACAGTATTTATGCTTATCATTGATACATCAAAATAATTAATTATCTGCAAATTATACATTTTGGCAAAAATCAGAAAGTTTCAAATCAATAGCAATTACCGTTTAGGAATAAAAAAAGAGAATGTCCTTGTGACGAGGATTCAGCTCCCTAGCCCAGATATGGTTAAAGAAATACTATATCTTTGAAGATTTCAAGAAAAGTCAGACTTTATAAAAATATTATAATCCAAAATGAAAAATATTCCAGATCAACATAAAAAAACACTATAAGCTATGCTATATATGCTTAAAATAATAAGTTTACCAGATATAATTATTGTCTAATAATACCATTTATAACTTGTCCCAACCCACCTTCTCTAGGTGTTTCTGTCATTTGGATATCACTATCAACCTTGTTTGGACACGAGAAAACTGGATTGCCATGATTATTAATAGCTAGGGAGGCATCTGGAAGATAAGAAAATAGTTACCCGGGTTATCAAAGCGATCTGGAATGTTGGATGTACGGTAAAAGTCATGGGTTTTGGCACCTTGCCCTGGTCTTGTCCTTTCCAAGTCATTATGACATCCTCCAGATTCTTCCTTGCTTGTCATCATTACCTAAGTTAATACGACAGTAAACAATCGCATAAATATGAAATTATATAGTAAATACCTATAATAGAATTATATTTCAAAATGCCTGACAGTCTTTTCTCCTGAGAAAAAGTCAACAGGAAAACATTAGGGTACCCCACCTAGCAATGTCTATCTGTCATTCTTCAACCAATAACATCCCTCACTAACCACTAACGGGCATCTGTCAATGTCTTACTACTAACTACTTTTGTTTATCCCTTACCGGCAACGGCCAGTGATAGAGCTAGGGGAGGGTACACCCTGTTTTAAATGCCTAGATCTGCCCCTGTGACCATCTGTCATTCCTTAACCCGCTATCTGCTATATGGCTATCACTAAAACCATAATCTAATTCCTCATTTCCTGCACCAGAAGTATTATTTTTCCGTCGTAACATGATAAATGATGTGAAAATAATAGGGAATACGTTAACGTTACGATAAGCGTGTTGTAGGGTTCTATGAATTGGAGTGAACATCCAATGTGTGCGACTAAGTAAGTGAGTTCAGTGTATACATTATCATTATGACACAAGCTACAAGCAACTAAACAAGCGAAACTTCTTATTTGAAGTTGTTGCGTCTTGCCATCGGTCTGTCGTTTTCAGAGTTACAAACATAGCCTTAATATACATGTTTCTGGTAACAAATAAAATTAAATATAGCTCTCCCATTACAGATAAACGTCTACACTATGCACAAATTAATGTCGAAATGAATAACACTAAGTGACTAACACTAGTATTTAGTAACACTAACAGTCGATTGACTATTCCTCTCAAATATCACTCTATTTCTACGACATAATAATTAAAATGTTTACCTGTTGTTGCTGTGGAGCTGTTTGTGCGTTTTCAGATGACATTTTAGTATAATATAGATGAAAATATAACAAGAAACACTTTCTAAACCTTTTCAAATCAACCGAATCAGTTTAGCGCTTTGTGATCCAAAAGCTTGTTGCTTCGCTTTTCTACTATTCCTTTTATTGTTGCCATGGAAATAACAGGAAACATACGCACGCGCTTTCTTAACCTTGAAAAGCCGCTGGATCATGGAGAGCCCACGTTCATAATTGCTTGTGGTCATGCGCAGTAGGGAATAGCTCTGATGTAGAGGATAGATCGCGGGCGCTCTCGCCCTATTCCCCCATCTCTTATTACGCCACACGGCTAAACTCAAAAAGTTCTTAGCTTTCTGGGCCCGGAAACATCAAAATGAAAGACGACGGCTCGCAGTCAAGTTCGATCACCGGAAGCTCGGAATACAAGCTGTGTTCAGGGTCGTATAATTAAGGAAACAATGGATACCAGCTATGAGCATTGTGAATGATGTCCGACAAATTTTGCCCCGAAAATTCTTTGATGATTTCAGCTGTTAGTAAAACATTATATTCTAACAATATCAATATTCAACATGATGTGGAATAATTCGTCAAATATTCCGAACAGCTTGAACCTATCCCAGGTAAGATTCGGTGTATTATTACTGTAAGAAAATTCTCGATTGTTCCTATTGTGATTGTTGCGGATGTTAGTGTCATTCGCCATCAGCTGTGGAGAATTGTATATTTTCCTATGTCCTGTAGTGTAGCCTTTCCGCCGGTCCCACAACAATTGTTAATTGATTAAAATTGATCGTCGAGAAACCAATCGATAAATCAATATCTATCGATGACTGTTTCCTAATTGATATCGATAGCAGCTATCAATAATCACACAAATATAGTTCGAGACTCAATTCATGCCAATAAAATAAATAAATGGCAATCGAATCGATTGTCATTGATAATCGATCATGATCGATATGGCAATCAATAATCACAAGGAACTAGGCTATCAATTGTTCATCGATTATTAATTTAAATGTCAATATCAATTTATTAATTGGCATCGATTAAAATTGATTGATATCCATAATTTGCCATGAATTGTTGTGGTCTGGTATATCTGGCACGATACCCTTCAAATTTCCTTTCATATCATATAATAATAATAATAATAATAATAATCTTGTATCATATACTTTTTCCTCCTATGCCCCATGCCATTTCCCCCACTCTCTTACCCTCTAGTAAATTTCCTCCACTTTCCACTCCATCATACTTTTACTACCATCCCTGTACTTTCCTCTCTCGGTTGCCATATATTCCATTCCATATCATATACCCTTGCTCTCACTTCTTGTACCTCTCGTTCTCTTCTACTCATATATAATCATCATGAAACTATGATGCCAGTATATCTTACTACCACCTGGCAGTAATATCCTGGTGCATCTAATGTTCACACTTCCAAATGATGCAACCTAGCTAGGTTAATATAATTGAAATTTCATATTCTTTATATGCCTAATTTACCAAATTTATAATTTGTTCTTTATTTATTCTTTGGTCATGATTATTTAATATACCATATGATACATCAGTTTGAATTGTAATATTTCTCTCATGGTAATTATTTTCTTTAATGTTGTTAGCATAATTTATGCATTACAAGAATGTTGCTTTTACAGTACATGTAAAATTATGCTGCATTGGTGATATTGCTGTGTGTAATATAATTCGCCACTCCAGAAACTACAAAAGGACTGGGCCCCGTCCACCCAAACGATCCCAGAAACCAATGCGGCAAATGTTAATTCGGAATGAAGGAACAAAGCAGAATCATCAGCCTGTACGAATTGTGATGCGATTCACATAATGCATTTCTTAACTGCATTGTTACTTAGACGCGATAAAGTAACACGCATTGTACCGAAACAATAGCTTGCTTTAAACACTTGTTGGAGCATTGCTTCCTGGGATCGTTTGGGTGGACGGGGCCCAGTCCTTTTGTAGTTTCTGGAGTGGTGAATTTATATATGGCAAAACCAACGACAAACTTAACATATACATGTACTAGGTACAATGTACTAAGTTACTATACACCAGTTTGTGTATATTCTTATAGATGGAAATGATAAGTCTTACATATATGGTTACAGCATCACTAAGGTGAGAATTGTTTAATTCCATTTTTGTTGTTTTTTAAGCAATTTAGTTAATGTTCATTAATTTTGTATTAAATAACTCAGAAATCAATGAAAAAGCTCAGCCATGTCATTAAACCTCTGTCACAAAAACAAATTGTTTGTGACAGATTTGCTTGCTAGACATTATTTTATGTAAGTAACAATTTATGGAGATTGTTTGTATTTAATTTGTGGTAATAGTAATAATATAATGATTGGTTGCCACGCATATTCAATATAATGAAGTCCCTGAGGGACCCAAAGGATTTTTTTGTGTATGAAATTTTGGTCTGATGGGATTTTTTGAGCCTGTGAAAATACACCAGGATTGTGTTTGGGTCCCAAAATATGCCAGAACTTTTGAGGGTTATTTTATTTATCTGTCATTTAGAAGGACTTTGGGATTTTTTCGAGTATACAAAATTGTCGGAGATTATTTGGGTTAGGTTATTTTCAAGGCAGGAATTGTAGCTTATTTGGACACCCTCCCCTTGTTAGAAAATTAAGCAAGTGGGTCCCCCTGGAATTAAGTTAATGAAGTTTAAATGCTGGCACAGTTTAAGAGTGTTTTATACAGGTGTAACTGAGTGGTCAAATATTACTAGATAAATATATGATGGTGCATGATTGTCGAACATGACTAATGATCATCTGACTGATCGCTACTTACATGCAGTGTGAAACTTGAGAAACCTAAATTTGGCAGTTTTAATTGTTTAACACAGTTTTAATACCATCATTTTATCTTAAAATTAAATATATTTGGTGTTATTACCAGTAAACATTTGCAATTTGTTTTATACCAGTTAGTTGTTGAAGGTCCAGCTGTCAACCTTAGCACACAGGTAGTCATTTGTTTAGTACTTTTGTCATAATAAATTATGAATGTTTTCATTTTGTTGCAGTATCATTGGAGCAGGCTCCATTGTGACTGTTGCTGTAGCTAAGAAAAGAGTTTGTAATGCTGAGGTACAAATATTTGTAAATAATTTCATGATACATATTAACTGGTGCATAAAATCCTAAGACCACTAGTGGTACTGGTATCAGGGCTAATATACAAATTCATAATTATGGTTTTATGTATGTCACTTACACTAATTAATAAAAGTAAAATTGCTAAGCACGATTATAAATTACTCAAGAATCATTGAACAAAAACAGAAAAGTAACTGACAGCGTTAGACTTCCTGCTTGGAATGAATACAGAATGTTGAGGACAGAAATAAAACTACTTGTTTAGTTTTTAGGATTATTTCAAGAAACATTATATATAATAATTATTATTATAATTATTATTTTTATTAATACTAATAATGATATCTATTAGGATTAGAAAGCATGCTTAGCAATACTGCTAGCTAGTTAATTACAGAATGATGTTTCACAAATTAAATATTAATATTTAATTATAAATCAATATGAAACTAAGTGCAATAAATAGCTAAGTACTAAAATGACTAATTATTGCTAATTAATTACTAATCTTAATTATATTGTTAGGTATTGTTTTCTATAGTATTGTTAACTATAGCATCACATTGTATTCAACATATTGTATTCTTAAACTTTTAAAGTCCATCACCTTCAAAGTAATTCACGGTCAAGCTCCTCAATACTTCTCTGAACTAATGAAAGTTAAAGAACGATCCTCCTTCCAATTCAACCTTAGATCTAACTCTGAACTCCTCGTAATAGCACCCTCCTAGAAATTGCTACCTACCCGACCACACCTACACTAGGCACCAGATCCTTTTCAGCTGCTGCACTGCACCTATGGAACTCTTTACTGTCTGAAATCAGACATGCATCTTCTCATGACTCATTCAAGGCCAAATTAAAAACGTTTCTTTTTTGCAAAGCTTTTTATTTGTAGTACTTTTTGTTTCCCCTGAGATACTTACTTTTTAGCTTTACTGTAAACAGCGCATTTGAACATTTTTATGCTAATTTGTCCTATATATTAAATACATTTATTATTATTATTATTAATATTCAATATATTGTTTTTAAAGTATTGTATTGTATTTTATGGTACTGTACTGTACTGTACTGTACTGTACTGTACTGTACTGTACTGTACTGTACTGTACTGTACTGTACTGTACTGT
>JANUFV010120119.1:0-15681 GCA_024757865.1 Epizoanthus scotinus | reverse complement strand
TGTGTGTGTGTGTGTGTGTGTGTGTGTGTGTGTGTGTGTGTGTGTGTGTGTGTGTGTGTGTGTGTGTATGTATGTGTGTGTCAGTGATTTTTTCTTTTATGATATGATTATTACATATGTGTCTTCGTGTTTTTATGCCAGTAAGTTTTCTGTGTCTTGGTTTGCATACTGACCTGTGTGTGTGTGTCTGCTTAACTTGTGTCTAATTTTTCTTTATTGTGTGATAAGTGTTTTCCGTTGCTGCATGCATTTGTCTCGGTGTATATTTGTGCCTGTCTGTTGATCGAGAAACTGAGTTGGCATTTTTGACCCGATCACGAGAAAGCGAGTAGTAAATCCATTATCACACCGGAAGGTTGACATTCTTAGCGCAAGAGTTTACCGACTTGTGGTTGCAATGCTATGTAAACTACGAATCTATTACTCTCAAATCGTCGTGTGCGGCGAAAAGCTGCGGAAGTGACAATATTGCTTGGGTCATGGACGAATTGTATCTTTACCAAAAATGTACTTTCGCTCACTACACTTTTGTTCTCTAAATATGGGCATCTGGATGTAACCACACTTCATTTAGCTTGTACTAGAAAACTGGATTCAGACCTTGTCAAAGATTGTAGTCATTTCAGCTTGGTTAAGCAAACTCTTATCAATATGATACGGTAGTGACGGGATTTAATTTTGCTACTGAGGCATTCAAACAGTATTTGACAGGTCTTGACCAAGGGCCAGTATTTCCTGATGTTACACCATCAATATATAGTGTTGCCAAGGTAATTATTACACGTGCCAATATCTTTGCAATGTTTGTTTCTAAAACAGTCAAGCGCGTGTGATGACTTGGTTTCTCTATTTAGCGACAATATTAAAATATTTGTTCTTATCCCAGTTTAAAATGTGCTATAAAGAAATATTCCATGCGTATGCAATCTAAATATATAGATTGCTTATGTGTTAAATATAAATAGTCCCCAAGTTGGTCCCCTGCCCGGAGGGTTTGTTTGACAAAACATCTTCCCATATTTCTTTGTTTGCTTGTATTTCAGTATCCTTCTCTAATTCCTCGTTAATTAATTGTTTAGATTCTTTAAAAAGGAAAAGGAAACTGTAATACTATAACTGTTCGAGCTTAACTTGTCATTTCGTTTCAAGTTTCTAAATCCAATATATATGGAGATTGCGCTGGTTACTAGGTGGGAAAACTTACTCGTTACCAGGTGGGAAAACTTACAAACCGTTAATACAATAATTGGGCAATTATTGATAAACACGGTCTATAAGCGACGGAGATAGAAACATTGGTAATTAGAGTGATGGCGCTTACAGCAATTATCCTTATAAGCGCCCCAACGCGTGCAATGGAAAAAGTGCGACATTGATTCACGGTCGACCGCTGGACCGTGAACGCGGCGCAGCTGTTGTTGGACATAGTTCTGATTCGTTCCTCCCACGACTCCGACGCATCAGGGCGGGTCACGCTTGCGATATAACTAGCTATCAAGGTGGGCAGCTCACTAGCAGGTTGAACTTACAGCGGTAATCTGATCAATGGACTAATTGGATTCCGACAAAGATCATTTTCAAGTTCGTCTTCTGACTTTAGGTATGGTATATGTGAAAATATTTAACTTGCTGAATTCTTCAAACACCTTCAAACTTTTATAACTTATTTTCAGTATAATTGTCATCAGAGACGTTTTATTCTTCTGGAGATATAACATACAGAGTGTTTCTGTTGTGATTTGTGTAAACTGGTTGAAAAGCAGTTTAACTTATTCTATATAGATAGTAGAGAACCAAGACAAAAATGTATTTATGATTTTTTTATATTTTGTTAAATTCTTTTAAACAGTACAACTGCTAAAGATGTGCGTTAGTTTGTAACAATTATTTGTTTTCCTTCGAACCAGATTGTAGCTCAAAAGTTAAATAGGAATTTAAAATAGATTTCAATGATCGAGACCAGATCAGAAATGAACTGAAGTTACTTAAAGGGTGCATTTGATTGACAGTATTCCGGAATAGGAACACAATCAAGACAATTTCAAAATGTCTCCTACAATCTCGAAACAATAATTTTATTTCACCAACTTATGGATAAGGGTGAACAGAAAACGAATAGCTTCGATTCGCATAGTTCTGAAAAGTAATATTGATCAGTTGACAGATCGAAGTTTTTATTCCATGTATTCTGATTCCGGAATACGGTCAATCAAATGCGCCCTTGACCGATGGGTCAAAAAGTTTCTTTAAAAACTCAAGTGAGATGTCAAAGCATTAGAAGATCAATCCAGGATGTGTGAGTTCAGATGACATCTCGTAATGAGTGGTATTTAACCCCATAAGTCATGATCAGTGAAGTGTATGTCAAACTTGATTGAGGTTGCGTCACTTCTTAGCTCGTGATAACTCTCACGAAGTGCACCCATTGATAAATACGCGTCGCTATTCGAACGTGTTTCGTTCTTTCTTTCTTTTGAAAACGACGAAAAACATGGACAGCTCGCTACTGCCGCTAAAGCTCGCACCGCGCTCAACATACGGAAAGACTGTCTGTAAAATAGTATACCATTCATATGATAACTATCCTTAAATCCACAGATTTGCAAAACCTTTCAAAGTTGAAATTCGTGTTGGAAATCTGATTTTTGGCATTCACAAGAATGACGTTTGAAGACATGAGACATTATGCAAAATTATCAAAACTGTTTGTATCTAAATGTATACGTTTTCATTGAGATCATTTCTTGTATTCTAAAACAAGTTCTGAATATTATTGAAAGTAAATCCCATTCAACTTTAAAAAACATGCCAGGGGTTATATCTCAAAAATCAAAATGAAACTACAGGTTTTCAGCGGAAAGCCATTTTTTGTTACTAACATAATATAACTAAATAGAGCATGCTTGTCTCCATAAGTTTTGAGAATGCTTTGCTGAATAATATGACGTTAGCGCCGTTGTCAGTAAATGTACAGTTCAAATGCAAACCGTGCAAGGTTTAAAGAAAATCTTTATATATGCACAACACAGACACGGCTAGTTAAAATCAGCTTAAGCCGGATATTTCTTGACAAAAGCTGAACAATCTACAAATTCACGAACCATGCAAAGTCAGGAACGAAACGGCGAAAGTCCAGGCAATAAAACCTATATTCAAGTTAAATCATACAGACATTACATTACATAACATTTCCTATAAGTATGGTATAGAACAGCTAAATATCTGATCTGATGCACGATTGTTGTACAGACACGCGTATTCGCACGACTGCACAAATTTGAGAATTGCAGTTCAGTTGAATGAAAAGTCTGCATAGAAACTGAAATAAGTTGTACAGCAAGAGGTGCATTGACAGTGTGTGGCGACGTTTCACCGACAGAAATCTTCAGGACCGACGAGGACGTGTTAAAAGTAAACCAGGACTCGAGATTTTACGTTCAGTTCCAGTCACTGAATTGCATCCTGCAGTGGTATATTAACACGAACGGAAACACTCTTATTAGGAAACTCAGTAAAGAAGCAATTATTAATGCCACAAAATGAAAGTTGACGTTTGAAGTTATGTAGAAAATATTGCTCGATATTTGACAGCCAATTCAATTTGTGTGTACTCCAGTTGGACCAGGCTTCATACGAGACGATAACTCCGCTCCCATCATGTACAATCAGTTGGCAGAATCGTAGCAAAGAGCAGACAATGCTCAGTTATATTTTGTCGCTTGTGAATTAAGTTTCCGGGCATTAACAGCACTTAATCTTCGTGAGATTTCTCATGTAGTAATTGCTCATTTATTATTTTTTTTAGTTCTTAGCGGCTATAAGAAATAATCAGTACTTGAACTTGAACACCGTGACTGTTCTCTAGATTTGTTCACTTTCATTTTTAAAATTTATATTTCAAATCAAAAAACGCTTTTTCATCAAGTAAGGTTTTTAAAAAAATTACTAATACAAGAATGTAAATTTATAGTCCTTCGACAATCTTAATAAAATTAACAATACAATTTTTAATCACTATTCTACCTCTAATAAATCTGTATATGATTTATCACAGTGATAACAAATATAAATGAGAAACGGGAATGTTCACTTATATGAAATTTCAGATTTTTCTACTGTATCTTTGTAATATATCAGTGGAGGCAACTAAAATATCCACCGATTACCGCAGGCAGAACGTTCGTCCATGCAAGAATTTACACCCAAAAGGCAAAATATTGGAGGCTTGTATATGCATAGAAGAGTCTGGATCATTTTTGAGTACTGGGTTTAATTTGTAATGTTTGCATTTCATAGTCTTTCTATAAAAGGATATTCACAGCTGATTTAGCGACAACAACGAGAGAACGAATGCTGCAAATAGCTGACAATATCCTTGTCTCCTCGCGAAATTATGTGCACATGATGTTAACATTAAGGCTAGATTCCTGTCGACCACATGCAGGTATTTCGCAATGTTTATTTCTAGGTCTTTCGATTTCGGCATGGTTGAAGAGAGGCATTTATACTTGATCTTTGAACAGCCCATAAGGCAATAGAATTTAAATTTATCGATCGCTACTCAGTGTGTCATACGGAGGTCAAGTCAAGACGACTGCAGTCTGTGCTAAAAAAAACTGCACTGAATTCGGTCAAATCAGAACCCGGAAAAGTTGTGCAAATTTTGGACAAAGGTTAAGAGGTAGGAAGAGAAATTAGCTTTTTCTCTTTATTTTTCTAGTTTGATACGTGATCGAATGTATACAGCCCTGCATTCTGACACAGATGTGGCTTTCGCTCTGACTAACACGATGAAACATGCAATGGTGCGTAAATTAAAATGTTATAAGCCATTTAATAAGGTTTTCCACAATGGCGGGCGTGCACACAACATACCGTTGCTGAAGATTAACAGTGTCAGTTATACTAAAGTAATGGGAAAAAAAATCAGTTATTGAGGTAATACTCAAGAAAACTTTGTCGCTTCGCTCTTAAAGAGCATTTTAAAGCGAAGTATTAATGCAGCAAGATTGTACTGAATCTTTCCCAATTACTGATCTGCACGAAATAAGAGAGATCGCTAAATATAATAGGTTGAAATGAGGTCGATTGAACATTCACTTAAATTCATTTTTTATTATTCCAAATGTTTGGCGACCTGTATTCGGTAACTATATATAGACTTGAGAAAAGTGGGTGTTCTCCTTTTGAGTTGAGTACTGAAGATTGATTTACAGCGAGATGCTACTGAACTGTTCAACTGCAGCTCTCTCAGACATGACTCGCCGGTGAAACACTTACAGCCAGTCGATGCTAGTAATAGAAAAGGATAAAGTTTGCTGTCGTGTCCGCATTAATCCGTGTCGGGTACCAACGCAATATATCGAATTGTACTGATCGTCTGCACGAAAAACGATGGCAAACGCTGATCGTAATCTCGAAAAACGTAAGTTTTCTAAAACGCTTTCCAAAATGGAGACTTTTGGGCCTTTTGACAATGCATAAAAACTCTTTGAATCCGTCGACTCCTGAATACGTTCTAAACACGGAGGCTTTGAAAAGATGTTGGTGTGTGCATTGGCGCACATTCACGACCCATGATCGCTACATCCCTGACACTGTGTCCTTGTGCATAGCTAAGCCGCGCCAAATAAACCGTGTTAAGCATAACTTCTACCAGAAAACACAAACTAAGCGCACAAGAAATGGCCAATTCCTAGCGGTCTTCCACCGTTTGGCCAACGAGTCCAGGCCTGCTTCGCTTACTACGCATGTTTGATTGCATAATTAATGCGTTGCTCCAACTCAGCTGGCAGTGGCGCCTATAGACCATAATCTTCATTACAGACAGATACTATATCGAGAGAGAGACAGATGGCCACTGTAATCCTGTCGAATATTTGGCCCCTGAAGTATTTAAGTAAAAATCCCATAAATGACCAGAGGTTCGCGAGCCACTGCTCGACCTTGGCGTGTCTAGATCACCAATAAACGCAAGATATTTCATTTTAGGGCGGTAACAGTTTCGAAATATTTAAGGCGGGCAAGTCGGCAGTCAGCTGAGAGTTTCATCACAATTTACTATCATTTATTCATTAAATATTTTTTTTGTATGTAGAAAAATATAATTTTGTCAAGATTTTTTAGGCAACAAATGTATTACTTTTGTAGTCAATGATATACCGTATAACCCTTTTTATAGCTATTGCGAGTATTGTATATTTGTGACAATATTTGCTGAAGAGCACTAGATGAGATGCATGGTAGTTGTTGGTGCCAGTGTTCTGATGAACTATCGGAATATTGTGCTAAGCGATTCTGAATGATGTTAACTGAGAGATTTGAAGGATATGTTTGTTATATTTTTGTTGCATATGAGACCCACTTGTCTCCCCAAAACGTCGCCTGCTAATACACGCTTTCATTATAAGAACAATTTTATATGAACAACGAGGCTCAAATCTGCCTAAAAATCAAGAACAACGTACGAACAATCGAGGCTCGGATTCAAACGCGTATTTAAGAATGTAACTATTTATCGAGGTTCTTGACACAGTAAAATACACAGCTTGTCCAGAAACCAGCGCAGGTGTTGGGATACAAATACCTTACCGTATTTTACGTCTCCAAGTCCCGAAGATACTTATATATATTCATGTGTCGACACAAGGACAATTGAAGAACACTTGAGGCTCAAATTGTCGTAAAAATTAAGAGCAACGAGGCTCAGCCAACATTTACTGGTTCTTACAACAAAAGCCTGTAGAGACTTCAAGCGTCACGTAAACTCCTTCTCTCGCGAACGGTAAGCGGTGCTCGCAATGACCTGAATTTGGGAACTTTTGTCATTCGGCAGTTTTTGATTTTCTAGGCTAGTAGATGTGTCTTGACGTTCACGCACGGCACCGTGTTTACGTGAAGCTTCAACCGAACAAAATGGCGGACCTGAGGTGGACGGCTGGCTGACGCTTACAAACTCTTCAAATGGCGCCAGAAACCAACAGCTGACGCAAGCGGCGAAATGCTTCACGCCAAAAGAGTTAACCCTTTCATGCACTTCCAGCATGTTTATCAACATATGTCTTCTCCTTACAGTTAATGTAAAATCAGTTGATTAGTTGTGAGAATAAATGAACTGATCGTCCACTCTTAAATATTTGAGATAAAGTACAAAATTCTCCTAACCTATTCATAGAAAATGTATAGAGATAGGTAATGAGAATGTACAAACCATCATTTGGCACTACCGCGAACGGGAAACGGAGCTGTAGGCCCGCCATTCGGTTGAAGCTTTGCATGAACGCGGTGTTATCATACACGCATCCTCGTGTAGATAACTGGATTATTGTCACCATCCTTTGCCTTTCGCGGGAAAAAATATGCGGGGTTTTAAAAAGAGAAAAAATTTCTCTGATAAACAATGATTTGTTGAGGGAGAAACTGACCAACCGGTGGTAAGGCCCCCAGCCTCGATACCGTTGAATGACTACCCTGTGAAAATAAAGTTTATCTAATCTAATCTATCTAATAACACGGCACTCCATGCATGCCCCCAAAACCCAAGAGAAACGTTGCCCTTATAAAGATACTATTGAAAGATATTATTATTATTATTATTATTATTATTATTATAGTTCTTTGCGGTTGATTTATTCTTAGTAGCCGTGGTGACTGATATTCTTAGACCAATAGGATATTTGCATTATGACGCTCTGATACAGCAACCATCCTTTTCGAATTATATTTTAATACTCTCCTGAGAATAGCATGACAATGATCATTATTCGAGGAACAAAACAAGCACGAAAGGGATTATGGTAGCTCTAGTATCATGACGTCATCATGCAAAGCAAGTTCATTGTAAGCCTTGATCGGGATTAATAACTTTAGAGTTGGCCAACTTTCTTTCAAAAACTTTGTTGTTGTAAAAGTTGGAAGCTTACTCACCCGCCAATCGATCGTAAGTTTAAAACAAAACCCAATTGTGATTATTTATAAACATGGGTAGTGTCGTTTTTTATTCTCTAGTAATGATAAATAATTGCTCTACATTCAAGTAATCGTTTCCAAATCAAGTAAGTGTACTTTTACAATTACCAAGAAGTAAATAAAATATCTCAAGTTTGCTTTGTAAAGTCAAACGTATTTTGAAAAAGATCTGAATTTGAACCCCTGCAGCACTTTTGCTCATGTCAACATATTACGTCATATTGAGACAACGCAGTGTGCAATCGTTGCTTCTCACTTTAAAATTCGCACACTTTTTATGCTTTCCCAGAAGTGGAATATCGGTATTAGGATGTCATATTTAGATATTAAAATCTCTAATAGCGCTTGTATGGAAGGGAAAAATCGCTGGGGGGTTGGTCATAGAAGTGTGTTTTTGACCTGTCAAAATATTACCATATCTAGCAGAAAATATACAGATAAACATTACCTGCAGAAACGTAGTACTCCCTTTTTATTGAACTTTCCAGTGTAGCTGAGAACAAAAATCGTGCAAAACCTGACAGGCAGGTTGAGTTTACAGATATACGGATACTAAAAATGTGTTTCTTGGCCGTGGCTGCGACTACGTGCACAAAATGTTGATGAGGTGGAAACAGGGGAACAAAACAATGATGGACAAAATGAACGGATTCTGCACAAATTCAAATTACATTTCCTTGCACTGCACTTGAGACTAAACAGCATTTCAAGAGCGGAAGCTGCCGCGAGAGTCAACAGAGAGACGTTCTAGAAGTGTTTGACAAGTTCAAAAGCGTGAGAACTTAAAATCGCCTACGGGTGGCCTCAATCGATTCCTTACTCTGTTCTTAGTCATTCTAAAAACGCGCACCAGAGCGTATAATCTACATTCGGTTCATGCTAATGGTACTGTGAAACCGCAATTGTCGTGGGAAAGACTTCACTATAATAGCAGTATTTGTATTTATTATTAGAAGAAAGGACCGAGTCCTCGTTTTATTGGTCGCGTAAATTGCAATTCATCTTGGGATAAAGAGTGCATATGGAATAATAGGTAATTACACCTTGTTATGACCGGTGGACGAGCTTCCCGCTGTTCGATTGAAATTGAGCTAACACTGGCAGGTCATCACCCTTTGCGCCAATTCACATTTTCCCGGTAGATCTGTTGATGCGCGCACAGCTACAGACGGCAGCCGATCTTTTTGCATTGAAGCGCAGTATAAGTACTTAATTTCCCGTCACCTCAATCACGCCCTCTTCCACAAGAGACAAGCCGAATGAGAAAACTGGCTTGCACTGAAGGGATTTATCCAATACATGGACCCTACTTTACTAATATAACACCGGTAAGCGTCGCTAACTGTTTGCGCAATTCAAAATTCACAGCTCAAAATAGTGTTTGGTTATAACGGTAAATGGCGCTCTATATCCGTAACTTCTCAACATCATTAACTATGACACGTTTTTAACGATATTGATGCTGATAGGTGCTTGAGAAATATAGGCTCGTGTTATGTAAGAGTTATTTAAAATGTTGATGTTGGCCGGGAAAAAAATTGAGCCATTGCTTGCAGGCATACATCAAGTTCTGTTCACTTTTTGTCCAACTTTCGCGCCGATTAGGTAGCTACAATTGCGCTATCTTTTTGTGCTTGGCCGTACGAACAGCTTGCTTACAAAACAATTGTGTCTGATTCCATTGCAGTGAAGAAATTGTCAAGTTTGGAGCGTTTGAACATGCGTGGTTGCGTTCTCACCCGCCTGCTGGCTGTAGTGAGTTGTATGAAGGTTCTTCTCATCGCTGAGGTGGTGTCAGAGTGCCGTGCCACACACCACCGACAGATTGTCAGGTACCCTGGCGATCCCAAATGCCTTCCTAAGAGAATTAAAATCTTCAGGTGTCTTGGCACTTGTCCTTCAGCCGCTCTTCCGGTGACAGACATGCAGTCCAAGCGAGGCTATAACATGTTCGGTGTGACCTGTGAGTGCTGCAAGCCGAAGGAAGTCACGACCAGGACCATTCGCTTCAAAGGATGCAACAGAAAGATGTTGAGAAGCGTCGTACGCACATGTGAATGCACCCCGTGTAGGCTAAGGGGCAATTCGTGATTTGATGGCACCTCGGAAGAACTTTGTTACTCAACAATGTTACTGGCTTCAGGCGCGTCAATTCGCAGTGAAATTAGCTTGTCTCTTAACTGGCATTCGTGCAGTACTCTCAGTAAGAGCTGAAGCTTGCCACTCAGTCGCCCAAACCAATTCAAAGTTGCTGTATTTTGGCTTCAGCGGATCAAACTTTGTAGCAATATTCACTCCAGTTTGCTGAACCATCTTTCTACTGAAGAATTTAATAAGGAACAAGGAATTTGCTTGCCGAACGCCTGTATGTTAGCCCTTGCATCAATGACGATGACCCAGTACGATGCTAATTCGACATATACAATAATAGCGATTGACCCATAACTGGTACACCAGCTGATCAATACGACTAGCTATTAATATGCCGAAAAACTTCAACAATACTTCCAATAAGGCAATATGGTGAATCTACAGTTGGAGCGTGAAGCACGCAAACCCATTACAGTTTCTTATCCCAAGAGCGCAGTGCGAGTGCGGGACCACTTTATTGCTGACTTGGTCTACCTGTGGCATCAACGAGAATAATTTGTACTACAAATAGAAAGCCGAACTTTTTTCTCACTTTCCTTCTTTTTGAAGCGGTCTCCATGTGGGTTTTTTATTAAATATAAACGCGATACTGTCTAAAGAATAAGTAAACATAGTTAAAGCTGTGTGATGAAAAATCCTTTGCTCACTAAAAGACCCAATTGATTTATATTGCATTTGAAGTAATTTATAAACCCCTACTATTACTGCTGAGCATTAGAGGTTCACAACCATTCTTTATCAGCTAAAATATCTACTATAACACGACATCCTGTGAAATTGGTCGTTTGCCTAATAATTTGTGAGTATTATTTGTTGATTCGCTTGGTCTAAGAGCCTATTAGACAAGAAGCATTAACTATTCTAAAAAATGTATCAACACAAAAATAGAAAGAGAAATTTATATTTAACCTAAGATTTGATATCCAAGGCATGTAGATATATATATATATCGATAATGTACAAAGTTTGCATACCATTAAATAGTGTAAGATAAGAGACGAAATATCAAAGCGGAACTGTGTTCCAAGACCTGTAATATAGAATGTCTATAATGAATATTTAATTGTTTTGTTATCAGGATTAAAAGCTTGAAATTACGTGATCGTGTGATTAATCGTTTTTTCTTCAAACATTGCGTGTTTATACTGACATGGAGAGGCGAGGACGACCCCAAATGTCG
Source organism: Epizoanthus scotinus (assembly GCA_024757865.1). Classification (NCBI taxonomy): domain Eukaryota; kingdom Metazoa; phylum Cnidaria; class Anthozoa; order Zoantharia; family Epizoanthidae; genus Epizoanthus; species Epizoanthus scotinus. The sequence continues at coordinate 4,382 of JANUFV010120119.1, read as the reverse complement.
TGTTCAACTCCAGGATTCAACAATTTATCATTTGTTGACAATACAGTTCCAGTGAAAAGGAGTCAAGTTTAGTAACTTTGTTAAGACCACTTCCTGACTGCTCTAATTAGCTCTTTAAGTAGGTCTTTATTGGGCGCCAATGCTGTCACGAGTTTATTGTGACTATTGTTGAATTGTTTGAAAGAAGTGAACATGAAGCGGTTTTGTTCAAGTGTTCTCGAGCATGGAAGGAACACCGGATGCATCGGCGCATACACAAGAACAAAGGGTCTGTGGAACACGTACTGCTAGCATGAATCCATTCGGAATATATCAGGGGACGAAACAAACAAACACACACACAAACGGCTCGACTAATGAACAAGCCAACACAAACAAATCAAATCATAAAGACTAATGAACGAATGGACGGAGGAGCCGACGGACTGATCAGTGAACGAACGACTAACTGACTGACTACAGAGTAACGGAAGGGCCCGCCGGAAAACAAACGAACCAACCCGAACCAACCCGAATAAACTAATGAACGAACGAGCTGACCCGACGGGATGATAAAACGAAAGGACAATTGGATAGAGGCTGACAGAGGAAGAAACATACAAACAAGGTTCAGCAAACGAACGAATTTCCCCTAACAACAAACTCTGTTGAACTACACTAGATGAACAGAGCCACGCGGGAAAGAACAACATTTCTCTTTAACAAGACTACGCGTTGTTTCGGCCTGATTTCCACATACCTGAGTTGTCTTAGTTGCTTTAAAGTTCCAGTTTAAAAAAAAAAAGATGAGTTATTTATTATACACCATCAAAGCATGGGAATAAGGCGCTTTTCCTTGCACACTACTGGGTAACCGTGGCGAGATAAGTCTCTGTATGGATATTTGGTATTCTAAATGTTGTAATGTCACCCGAATTGTTTAGTTGTGAATGCGAACGACATTACTGGCATGGAAGATGCGTGGGACTTAGAACGTTTTAATGTCGATCTCTCCCGATATCGATAAGGACCTGAGATGTCTTAATTGGGTAATCAAACTACAAATATCCAATTCAATCGGTTGCATAAATTTAGCCTGTGAACAGGTTCTTGTTGCGGGAGACGCCCTAGACTTCTCCCTTCCAAAAACTCTTTTTATTCGTTTTTAATTTTCGCCGTTCTCCAGCAACAAGAGCCTGTTTACAGGCTACATAAATTGTGTGCAAGTGCGCATGCGCGCTGTCACGAAATCATGTGATTAAAACTGTTTCAAAAAGCGGAAGTAGTCTGACTCGTTTGTTTTCAAGTTGGTCTGTTTTGAAAATAAACAAAATCAAAAACAAAATAGGGAAAACGTTAACTTGGCATTTAATGAAACAATTTAATAAAACATTCAAGCTAGTTGGATGTGAGATAATTCTATAATTATTGGCTATCTATCATTTCATATCCAACGCGCGTTCGTGAAATAATTGTTAAATATTCACCTCCTGGCATTTATGCGTGAAACTAGACAAAATGGCGTCCCAGTTCATCACCTCCGGTTCATGGCTGTAACTTAAGCTGAATGTATATTGAAATTAGAAATAAAAGTGTTTTTGTCAGTGGCTATTCACTCGTTTCGTGTGTAATAAACAATTAGTCCCCTCAGTGTCGGGTCCAAGTGGTTAATATTTACCGAGCCGCTAGCCGCTACTCACGTCCACTTTGGGGAATAATCAGGTTTAAAAGTAGTATATACCAAGCCAACAAATAGTGCCTATCGCGCGCTCTGATTGGTTAATAAGACTACGAATATATCTGTGTGGATTTTTCAAAAGGTTACTACTATATCTCATGCCCCCTCCCCCTTCTCTCCGGTTCTCTCATTTATCTCCCACTTAGGCCCGGTTCAAACGGTCGAATTTCTGTCGCGTCGAATTCAATTCAATTCAATTCGGTAGAAATGCGACAGAAATTCGACTGTCGTTTCAAACGTGATTTTGACTGTCGCACTTTTGTATGAATTGAATTCGACACGGTATAAATGCGACTGTTTGAATCCACGTCGCATTATTGTCAAAATTGCGTCTGATCTAGTCTAATTTAATGGTTTCAAACGTCGAATTGTGTCGCATTTCTGTCGTGTCGAATTCAATGCACCCCCTGAATTGAATTCCACGCGACAGAAATTCGACCGTTTGAAACGGGCCTTAGCAAGTTTGGATTAGTAAAATTCGCAAAGTAGCTCAACCTATTTCAATTACTCGAAGTTAAAGAATCCTCACACCTGCTTGTTGATTGATAAAATTGGGGATATGTCATTTTTAAATAGAGAGAAAGTCTGAAAACGCAAAACGACAGCAAATGGCTTAAAGTGCCCCTTAGCGCTGCTCGAGTGCCCAGTTTCAATACAAGTTTTCGACTAGAACGATTGCTTTGATCTCCCCAGATTTTAATGCTTATTTGTAGCACTTGAAATGGTCTTTAACATGCTTGTTAGAGCATCGATTTTAGACATTGCACACCAGAGTTAGATTAGTTAGAAGTTCGTCTAATTTCGCGCTTCTGTTCGACTTTTATGCCACTTGGGAACAACCTTTTGAAAACTCCAGACAGATATAGGCTGCTATTTACTTTCAGGCATTCATGCATGAAAAAAACACGGTTTCCGGATTTGCACATTATCACAAGTTGAAATTTTGTTATCAACGAGGAATAGAATAAATTCAAATTTGGTGTATACTAAACAGTTATTCCCCTCGGTGTTGGTTCCTAGCCAGTTCACGTCACGAAATAAATAGGGCCTTAAGCCCGGTTTCCATCTGATCGCTGGGATCGTTAGGATCGCTGAAAGATTTTTCAGCGATCCTAGCGATTATATGAAAACGCTCTTCAGCGATCATAACGATCGACAACGATCTCAGCGATCCGGATCGCTGGGATAGAACCAGAGTCTATCTCAGCCATCCTAGCGATCAATGTTCCATGTCATATCTGATGTCAAAGAAACAAGTCACGGAACAAGGTCAGATCTATAGCTAGACATTGAGAATCATAACATATTTCTGCGTAGTCCATGAACTGATGTCATTAGTTTGGTTTCAAAATGAGGGGTTTTACTTGCTATGATTCGTCCTCCTTCAAACAAGGAATAGTAATAGCGAACGGATGATACACCAACGAAAAAAGAAAACGAGAAAGTAGAATTTCAGTGGTCGTCATCGCAGCCGTTGCCGTCCAAGCTGCTATAGATCCCTATTGTTTAACAATAACTGGAGGTGCATAACCGCCGCCTACGCGAGCTCAACCAATCACAGACGTTCAAATGAACTGGAAGGTCACTAATTGGTCGATATTTTTAGCAGAGCCCCCAGACCCGTTTCTTCTCGCGAGACAGGTATGTCAGTCGATCCAGCTGCCAAACAAACTGCTCCACTGCAGTTACTGGTAATATTCAAAATCTTTGTAAAGTCAAATGTTTATTCTGTCCACTGCCAGACAGAAACGAAATTCATCACAATACAACATAAGTTGAACTCAATTTTCGATCTGGCATTTCGTTCGGGCTCCACTTTGAAGAACTTCTTACGCGCCTTCGGTTGGTCAGTAAATCTAATTATGTTCTTTTGTTTACGTTAAAATAGTTTATAATAATAATAATAATAAATATTTATTTATACCGCGCAAATTCAACATGACAGTTTTTAAATGCGCAAACATTATGAAAACATTATGTCTTTGTATTGACTATATTTTTACTTTGTGCGTCTAATGGGTCATGGATTTACTTCTAGCGAATCACGAAAGAAAGATTAATACTGTTGTTTATTATCCAATCACGCTTCAGCGTATTAAGACTATTTAACAATGTAGATTATTGGCAAAGAGATACTTGATGGGGCCGAAAGCCGAATAAAATTGCCAATAGATATTGAGAGCGAATAATCTAATTGTTTTAGTATAAATCTCTAGACAAGAATTGATTATAATATAATTGAATCGGTTGATCAGAAGAAAGTAATTTACCAGCATTTAAAATAGTCTGCACGAGCTGGTTTGTGCCTCCTCATCACTTAAGCATCGATATGATCACAAACTCAGTACAGATTATTCAAGTTTTCTCGGGGTTCTAAGTAAAGCTAAAAACAAGCCAACTGAAAGCTGTTGGATCATATAACTATGAAGGAAAGTCAGATAATTTTAAACTACATATCTACGGCTCAATTCACTGACCTTGTGACGTGTCCAATGACCCAATGCCTTTCCGATATTTAAAAAACTTCTGTTGCAACTTAGCCCGCGTAGCTAGCTCGGCGTTCTAGATAGTATAGAGCGATGTAGCGAGAGGAATGGGGAGAGGGAGCGAAGTGAAAGAACCCTCCCTCTCCCCATTCCTCTCGCGGCTCGCTACATCGCTCTGT
>JANUFV010119897.1:0-15704 GCA_024757865.1 Epizoanthus scotinus | reverse complement strand
ATATGCATTGTTCCTTTTCAAGTTAGGGCACTAGGTACGCACATTAACGTGATCAATCATTCAATGGATGTGTACAACTAAACGGATATAATAGAGAATTGAGAAAAACAGTCGGGCCGGTTAAATTGCCTTCGGGCCGGTGGATTTTATGTGCTGCCGGCCCGACTGGCCGGTGCTGAAAAAAGTTAAATTCCACCCCTGTGGTGCATGCATGTGATCATGACAAATATACAATGCCAATGACTCATGTGAGTGACTCGCACATCGTCATCAATTCTCATCTCTGATTGGTCAATAGACTAATTCGTCAAAAACTGCTTTGACATTGCAATGACACTAAGCTTTGGACAGTCAAGCGAAATCATCTTTATGCTATGCAAAATTATACAACTGGCAATGCAAACGACAATGCAAATGAGTCCCTATTGACTTACTTCTTTCACACGACCATCTGATTGGTTGTGAGTTTTTGGCAATTGTTGCACAGATAGATGCAACAGCCAATCACTACCATTTAATTGTCATTGTCATTTGCATCTTTTTTTTAAACAGTCATGCCATGCTAACTGATCATGCTTTCAAGAAAGATATCTGAGGACTGAGCTGACTATATACCCTTGCCTAATTATTTTCAAGAATACTTACCTCTGTCCATCAATATGTCATCAGTCATATGAAACGTGTTGTGAAGGATATCTCTGAACTTTGTTCTGTCGAGTTTTTCTTTGTTAGCACTTGCTACATCTCGGAAGATTGATAGTAGATTCTCAACTTCTTGACGTGTAACTACATTTAGAAAGTAAATACCATACAAAGTGATCAAGTAATACGCTCAGCAATTGAAACATTTTCAAACAAATTATGAATCTGGACTTATTCTTACAATGAGTCTGTTTAAAGATTTGTTCTGCAAGTTTTGCTTGGTTCTTTTTTGCAATAATTCCAGCCATTTTCCAACACTTTCCACCAAGGATTTTGTTTTTCTTGTGGAAAAGAAGGTTGCGTTGCCATGCGTACAGCCTCGGTTTGATTTCCAAGCGAAACTCGGTCCCAGACTCTCTCCATAAGCATGACAACGAGGCTACGCGTGGCACATGGTGAGATGCCCCCAAGGAGCTTTTCGGGCGCGCCGGTAGAGCACATGCAGGAGGAAGCAAGATGGCGGCAAGTGCTTTACAGATGTCAGACAGGGAGTCGAATTCTAGCCGTATCGATGTAGATAATCCGCCGTTTTCTCGTGTGTTTGTTGTTTGTAGTAAGAAGCATTCCGAAGAAGAAATGAAAGAAGCATTTGAGGCTTTTGGGCACGTGGAAGATGTGTGGATAGTAAAAGACAAAATTTCGAAGGAGAGTCGTGGCGTCTGCTACATCAAGTTTTCCAAAGCCTCTTCGGCAGCTCTTGCGGTGGAGAACATGGACGGCAAACAAGTGTCAGGTGACTCAAAGACGCTTAAGGTGTGTAGATTGTGGCGCAATAGTAAAAAAGTGGGGAACTTTAAATTTAATTTGCGTACAGACTACAGTCTCAAAATGTTCTAGCTTTAATTCATAATTGGCGTGGTGTGCTTTTGGGCAGGTCAAGGAATCGTAGTTTAGAAAGTTTAGAAAGTGCTACTACTAGAACAGGAAGCATTGAACATCTTTTACTTTAAGAAGATGAAATAAAACATTTTGTATTGATCTTCGTACTATCAACGAGTGGCTGAGTCCGGATTGTCACGTTTAGTAAAAAATTATATTTTCATTATCTGAAATGTACACGGATATATTTCAAGCCCATCTCAATTGAAAGCAGTTACAAGAGCGAACGGAAATTTGTGAATAATTGATGGGAATTGGTTATATTGACCATTTAGTAACTAGCGTATTTACGGAAGGTAGTGTTTACAATATTAAGAAGCAATTTTTTTTGCTACAACTTGATTGCTTTTCGTTTGACACCTCTATCAGTTGATGTTGTTTATAGTACAACTATAAACTTCATTCTCAGTTTTTACACAATTAAAGAAAATAGGATGAGTGGTTAGAGATGCCACTAGTTAAATGGACAGGTCTCCACAAATAATAATAGAAATGGTGTTATATTTCTTTTTGTCAGTGGAAACTTAATCAATTATTAAGTGTTTTGTTTTCAGATGCTAGAAACTAAAAAAGTGTAAAAATGATTGAAAATGAAAATAAAATGGTCAGTGAGTTTGTCTTTTGGTTTTAAAAAGATCCATGGAATGGGTAAAGGCAGATTTTTAGATAACGGTTTTAACTTTTGCTTTTGTGTCAACCATAGTGTTCAAAGCACTTTGCACATAAAATATTTATGTGAGAAAGATTTTCTTGCTACAGATGTTAACTTCAAGGATATTATATCATATATACCTAATGAAATTCTTTCTATACTTTTTTGGAGTTTGTTTAATTTGTTTCACACACTTTTCTAACCGTTTCTCTGACCAGTTTTTTCAGCTCTATCTTGTCCTCCATGTTAAATGTAGAGATTTTCAATAACATTGAAGCGATTGTGGCATCTACATTGATAAACACAAAATTCACAGGGCGTAAAATAGGCCAACGAACACCTGTCAATTTCTAATTGACAAGTCTCAAACCTAAACAAAGAAATACAGTAGCAACACATATATTATTTTCTTTTGGTGACAGCATTTATTTTTTATTTCCATTGAAACTTTCAAAATCAAGTTTGAAATAGAATTTGGAGTAATTTATATATGTTGCCGTTGTTGGAATATGTGATGTAGTCAATAATAATTGTTCTGTCTTACAAAAACATTCATATCAAGCTTTTATAATCTATTGGATTGGCTACGAACAGGAACTAGTTTTGAATAACAACTATTCAGATGTTAAAATAATAAATTACAGCTATTGACAAATACATTTTTATCATCTTTCGTTTATTGTTGAGCAAGACTGTTAGAATTTGTTCAATTGACATATTTGTGCCATGTATTGTTCAATTAAATTTAGATATATCCAGCATCTGGCTTTGAATTTAATTGCATCAGTTGGGTCTGGAGAATTGGATGGTAAAATGCTCCACTCTGATCCAAAAGGTATGATACTAGAAGACAAGGGCTGGACTGGATGAATTTTTAATCCAGTCACCAGACCTTTTGTATATTGGCCACCTTGGATTTTTCCGCTTCCAAGGGAGTTGTCTCTTCTGCAAGACAAACCTAACATTTTAAACCAAAAACGAATATAAATACATTGAGTGTTGAAAGTTTTGGCACAAGTGAAGTACATCAGTTTCTTTCTGGATCAACATGACTGCATTCAGAGCAGACACTTGTATCTCACACTAGTCTACATGTATGTAACAACAGACCTCTTTGGTTCCCTATCCAAACTCATTCTATAAACCTATAAATAGCTGTTGCATGTTGTGAACTTAAATGTATTTCAAATTAAAATGAATTACTATAATGTGTGCATTTGATTCAATATGTCACAAATTCAGTGTTTGAGTGTAGGTCAGATTTCAGTCATTGCACATTGTAGAAACTGTGGAATTCAATTACACAGAAAGAAGAGTCCTAGCATTCACATTGAATACTAGTCATAACATTATTTATGACATTTGTCATCTGATCAATCAGTCAACAAGTATCTTCAGATAATTATGGTGATTGTGATATACTGAAATCCCAAGTCACTGAAAAAGTAAATATTTCATTTCAAACGAGTACTTTTGTATCCCATTGCATCTAATGTGTGTGTGTATCATGTACACACTTTGCACAACAACAATTATTTATTAAATAAAATGCCGGGGAATGCTTGGGCCCACTTCCCTAAAAACTGATTAGTAATAAGCGAGGATGAAATTGTAATGTACCATTGGATTATGTTTGGCCAAGAATGACTTAGACAGTGAATTATTGATTACTGTATTAATCGTGTCAGTGATCATGATTACAGACTCCTTTTTTCTCATGGAGATGATGTGAGCCTTGGTGCGTGAGAAAATAAGGGTCTGTGACCTGAACCAATAAAAGAATTCAAGGGGTCAAATATATTGCTATGCTAATTTCATAAGTTTGGGATGCGAAAGCTCTGGAAGGGACAATGAGCAAATATCAATAGAATATATAAGCAAGATGATATTTGCTTTTCAATTGTGTTTGCCCTGAAAGGTTGTAGTATTATCTGTGGTTTAAGCATATAATATTTAACATTCCAATTTCCAATAATTAATGAATTTGAAATTTGGATTGCTTGACTTTGTGTTCGATAACCAAGAATGGAATTAATTAAAATTTATGGCATGCCCAAGTTGGTGAATTTTTCTTTGGCACTTGAAGTTTATAAAGTCAGCTTTTGCCATTTATTTAGTTCTGTCTCATTAATGTCAATGAACTGCTGTTGGTTGATGGTAGTCAAACATTTTGCAATAATTGTAATACATGTGCAAAACTAACATTCTCATGTAGACAGACTAACCTTCAGTTTGTACCAGAAAGAGTGACAAATCAACCTTGATAATTTAACAAACGAATAACTTGTGAGCTACAGGAAACTATTTGAAGAACTGTCCAATGTATTTCAAAGCCTATGTAGAATATCAGATTTGGATCAATATAAACTTGAAGTTAAATTACTGTTTATACTCAGCCATCAGATGGTTCTGCTTTGTAATTATAAAATAGAGTTAGTGACTGACATTCAAGGATACTCCACTGCTAATAATACAATTCAGCAATCAACAAGTAATGTCAAAACAAAATATTTTGCAAAACTTGGTGTAGTTGAAGGAAGCTGAATTTCTCAAACTAACACATCGTCAAGTTCTAGTAGTATTTTCATTAAGAACACTGTTCCGTCAGTAAAGTGTAAACAGTTTTGAAATATGTATCTACATTTACTGTATTACTGACTATGAAGTGTTCACTACTAGCTACTGAATTCCACTAGGGACTCATGATAACTGATATTGCAGAACATAGGTTGATAAAAAAGATAAAATGTTGAATAAACATGTCAGTCTGGCTGTGATCATCTCTTAGAACATTTGAGCTTGGTCAGTGAACTCGGGCAATTTGAGAAAGTCTACAATGATAATAAGGAACCCAGCCTTGGTTCTTATCTTATTTATTATCAGACAGTGTAAATAGTTAGGTTACAGAATATTGGCGTTACTTGTAATATAGAACAACAAGCTGTTTCAGTTATGGACTTTGTATGCACAGCTGTCTTCCTTAAGCAGCAGCTGTTCTTATTGATTGACTGAATGACAACTACCCAGTATGTAAACTTTTCTTGAAGCAACTTGAATGAGACATGACTATTTATTTTAAAATATGTCCATGATCAATCACAGACGGCTGACCCGTAGTCTTTGAGAATGGCTGTCAGAGCCACAGTTGAACTTTTTAGACATTTTTTCATCACATAGTGATTGATACAATAATATTCTTCTAATCACCATCACTGAAATATCCTTTGTATCAATGAAAAAGCTAATGAGTGATTTTTTTAAATCTCTTGTATGACACATTTTAAATGGTCTGGATTTTCACTCATAATGGAATGTTTTGCAAGAACATATGTATTCAGTTTAGCTGTTTGCGAGAGTAGCATTTAGGGGCTTGGAATGTACCAGTAGCAGAAATTAACATATCAAATTGCCAGTAGTTTTCACTGTCAGATTAGTGTTACCCAAATTTCTCTGTGCAAAACTGATTGAAATTATTATTGTTTCTTAGGTGATGATTGCTCAGTCCAAATCATCTGGATCAAAACTGGACTTCAATGATGATACTGCACTCAATCGGCTATTTGTAGTATGCCCCAAGTCGTACAGTGAAGATGACCTCCGCTGCAAGTTTGAGAACTTTGGTGACATTGAGTATGTACAAATAGTGCGAGACCACAACACCAAGGATCCAAAAGGGTTTGGATATGTGAAGTTCACCAAAGCATCGACTGCAGCAGTGGCACTAGAGAACTGTGACAAGACCCTGAAAGCTGTTATGGCTGAGCCAAAGTCTGCAAAGTTGGCAAGAAATGCTGCTGCAGCTGCAGCACACATGCATGCAAGTTACATACCTAGCAATCCGTTCCTGGAGCAGGCAACTTATCCCACTAGCCACACACCAGCTGCGCCAGTACCAGCTCCCCCACTGCCAACAGCAGCCCCTGCACCTGCTGGAATGGGTATGGAATACTATGGCAACCCGAATCCCACAGCCCAGGTAGTGGAATCAATCACTACATCACACACGCCCACCAGGCTCTTTGTCATAGTTCCCACCAGTGTCAATCAGGACCAGGTAGGACGGCTGTTTGATATTATCCCAGGTATGGAGCACTGTGAGCTCAAACGAAATTACAACACTGGAGAATCCAAAGGTTTTGCATATGTCACCTACAACTCTGTTGGCTCGGCAATATATGCCAAAGAGAAGCTTCATGGATTTGAATATCCCCCAGGCATGAAACTGGTTGTGAAGTATGCTGAAGATCCCCCAGGTCGTCAGCTTCCAGGAAACAATGTCTCTCCCAATCAAATGAGAGCAGCAGTAGCAGCACCTTTGACACAGAACAACACATCATACAAGTTCGAAGGAAATTCTGTCTACACAACAGCTGCCCTTCCTGCTCCTGCACCTCTGGCAGACCCCAATTCAGAATGTGCTTCAAGGTTGTTCCTCGTCTGCAACCCAACACCCCCACCAGAAGCTGCACTAAAGGATGTGTTCAGCAGATTTGGAAACTTGATTGATGTTTACATCATGAAAGACAGAAACTTTGGATATGCAAAGTTTGCAGTCAAGGAATCAGCTGAGTGTGCTATTGAGGGGCTTCATGGCCACGAAGTGCTTGGAATGAAACTAAAGGTCATGCATGCTGATCCACCTAAGACGGAGGCTTCGAGAAAGAGGCCCCGCACTTGAGTGCATTCAAACAATGCACTGCAACATCTCCAGCATGTGTTTGTAACTGACGATCCTGATTGCTCAGGTAATGTACATATCTCCAGTTCATGGGATTGTTTGATTATATGAAGGACTTGGCACAAACTGTACTCACTCAACATTTGAACCCTGACATCTGACAGAGGGTCCCTGCCCAGCAATTTCCTACACTGCATATGGGGCAACGGAAAATCAACCTTATACACGACTGTGCTTATTAATCAAGACAACAGAGTTGTTGAATACGTATCTGTCAGACTAACAAGATTGACAAGAACATCGAAGACAACAACCCAGACATTGCTTACTACATGACCAAGTGTGTACTAACAGATTATGTCCACAAGACTTTTAAGAACTTTTGGATTGACAGGGACATGCAAGACAAGAAACACTAACTATGCATTCTGAGGACTTGGACTTGAAGAACTGCTACACTGCCAACATACTACATAAAGCAAAAAAATGGACATTTGTCATAGACAGGTAGTTGAAAGAAAAGGAGAACTCAAAATCAAAGACAGTGTAAAAGGACTAGGTCTACTGTTTGTGCTGTTAGTAATATTTTATAACTTGCTAAAGTTCTCATTGTCTTACAACGATCAAGTGCAGTGTGACACTGAGAAAGAAATGACTCACTCAACGGATTGTTACCATTGTTATGTTATAACGTGAAGGCCATTTATTTTAAGGATATTTAACAAATCATTATTAGTTACAACTTAAATGGTCATTGTTTTCCTGTATGATTATTTAATCCACAATACATTTGCTTAACAGGTTTGCTGTACCTGAATTTTACAGTTAGGACAAGGTTAACTTTAACAAAATTAGTGTTGTCTGTAAGGTCTGTTGATTTTTAAAAATGTGAATGTAAGATGGGTCATATCTGTTACCCTACGGTACAGATCTGTTTCTGCAAATGTTTACAATAAAATGGTGAAACAGTTTTACTGTTTGTCTCTATGCTCTGAAATTCAAGGCATCACAAATGTCAACTCTTAGCAACATAAGGTACTCGTACTAGAAACTTTGCATATGATATTAGCACACTGTGGCAAGCACACTTTTGTGTCATAAATTATAACGTAATTCTATTTGCTGAAAACAGATTTATAAATATAAAAAACTGAGGAAAACTACTAATCTTTAATATTTTATTAGAGTACCACAACTTAGTAAAACAAATTAACTTTTAAAGTTCTCAATCAAATTTTTGCTTGTTTGAATTTTTCAGTATGAAACACTGAGAATGTTGTTAACATTGTGTTGGACCTGGGGGTTTTCTAAGCAGTTCTGAAAGAAAATTAATTGCCATTACAAATACCTCGAGTCATTTTAACAAATCATTGTACGAGCAATCTTCAATAGGCACATTTGTGTTCATGATAACTGTTTATTAACAACTCTTAAATGCATTTTATTAGTGTTGAGTTAAACTAAGGCCTGTATCAATAATTGTTTAAACTTTTTCCTGCTTCAAATTTAATACTGATGAGTGAAAGTTTGTGTATTAGCTCATTAGCATTAGATTCAGTGCACAGAAGTGGGAGATTTGACCTGGGCCTTAGCCTACTTGTTGGTATTGGGATGTCGTAAGCAGTTGATGCACAATGTCAGATATTGTATATACCTTGCCTTTTTTATAAAATACAATGAACAAAACTGATTAACAGAACTGAAAAACTACTGAAGAATGAATGATATACTTTAAATAGTACCATACTTTCTTGCGTATAAGCCGCACCTCGCATATAAGCTGCACCCCCAACTTGGGAGCCTGCCAAAGAGTGGTAGTTTAGGAAAGCTTTGTACTTTGAATTAGTATTTACTAACCCAGCAAAATTTAATAGTGTTTTTGTGTGCTTTGATTAGCTAATCAACCAACTTCTGGACACACATAAATGAGCATGGATTAGCATGTGCCCGAGTCTCGTATGAAGTCAATTTTATTCTCTATTTTATTCTCTATTTTAATACTGGATTAGTAAATACTAGAACATTTATTCCCTTTTGTGTTGGTTCCTAGAGGAAAATATTCACGTTGTCACTTTCTCTGCTTGGTGAGTACCCCAGGGTTCGTACGGGTCATGGAAAACCTGGAAAGTCGTAGAATTTTAGAATTTTATTTCCCAGGCCTGGAAATCATATAATTTTTCTTTTGATCATGGAAATTTTAGTTTTGTTTGAAAGTTTGAAGGTTTGAGCAAAAATATTGCGGAAGATTACGGTTTGCTTGGAAATAATCAAAACCAAGAGTCACTTTTTCATGTAATGTTTTATAAAAATTAGGTCATGGAAAAGATCAGGGATACTCATTGAATTTTAGAGCTCCCAAAGAGTATGAACCCTGGTGCCCACCACAAGTCACCCACCTGTAACACTATTTCTAACCTTTCTATTATTATTATTATCACTCAGATAAAGCATTATTATTGTCATACAGGTGTTTGGTGATATCCAAGTTACACAGATTAGAGTTTGTGGTTTGGTGCTAATTGAAGTTGTCTCAACAGGTGCAAGGCAGGTTACATTGCCAGCACGGCAGAGTGATGGCATATCATGGAACACAGATTGTTCTGCAGTGACAAAGCCAAGTGTGGATAGCTAGAAAGTAGCAAGTCTGCTACAAGCAAACCTTCCCTGGGTGTGAGAATCCTTACAACAATACACAGATGTGTTTACTGTCATCTGCTAACCAATATGTCCTTCATTATCTGTATATTTTGCTGTATTTTGATGTCTTTTTAGAAGTCAAGTAATATAAAGTTTTAGTTTTATTTGAGTTTAATTTTATTTATTATGTCAGAGAAATTGACGCCTGGATGATCTGTAACATGCTGAAACTAAATTTATAGTAATTGATGCATGTCATCGCCCTTGCCCATCCATCCATAGACTGTTCAAGTAGGCGAACTTGTACAATCTTCTGTATCATCGAGGAACGTTGGTGTTACATTTGATCAGTACATGTCCCTAGAATTGCATGTAGCAAATATATGCAAAGCATGTTTGTACCATGTTTGCAATATTGCTAAAATAAGAAACTGTCGCAAACAGATACCGAAACGCTAGTACATGCCCTTATTTCTATGAAACCTGACAATTGCAACTCACTTTTGTATGGATTACCCCAATATCTGCTCAATCGCTTACAGCATGTACAAAACTCTGCTGCTCTCCTTGTGACACACAACTGCAAGTTCAATCATGAACATAACACCAATCCTCAGCAGGCTTTTAGCCAGAGGGCATCTGGGCATCCTGTGGACGTCCACTTTTTGGAGAATTTTTTATTTTTTTTTACATTATGATTTGGACTTGAGAGTCATTTTTAGTAAATGTGCGCTGAAAAATGCAGAAAATGCAACTAAGATGCTTAATTTTTTGAAAATTTTCTGGGGGGGCCATTAAAATTTGCGGACGCTCCACTTTTAAATCTTGGCTAAAAGCCTGATCCTCAGTCAGTTACATTGGCTGCCAGTTAGACAACGGATAATTTACAAACTACTCCTTCCTAGCACCAAAGTGCTTTTAAAACTGATCTACTACAATGCTATACAACCAGTCAAGAACTATGTTCCTCTACACAAAACCCATTGAGAATGCTTAAAACAAAGCTTAAAACCTACGGTGTCAGTGATTTAATATAAAACTCAATCACTTTTCAAACAGCAGCTTGGGATACACCAGAATACAATAAACAATCGAAAATGACAGTAAAGATGATCCTGGTTCTTCTGATTTAATGTTGGATGATGGTGAACTGATTGCCATGTTGTCAGGAGCTTCCCAGCCAAGTGATGCTACATCTGACAACAACAATAAGTGGGAAATCAATAATCGATACATTATAAAATCACTTTGTATAAAAATGTTTAATCCCACAATGAATGGGGGGTATCGGAAAAAATTATTGGCAGAAATGGAGAATATTCAATTTTTTGGTAGTGTAACTCTCGTCCTGCTGAATTTTCAAAATCCTAAATTTTTAAAATTTTATGAAAAATGCAAACTTATTAACTTTAAGAAACAAGTAATACCAAACACTCGTGCTCATCAAGACAAACAAAATGAGTAGTCATTTTATGGGTTTTCATCAATTGCTTCAAAAGTTACGACACTTGGTTTTAGCAAAATCATCTTCAGCAGAACAAGGGTTAATAATTATTATTATGAGAGGATCTTGAATGCTTTTTGTGCAAAAATAATTTATCTTCTATTCCATCTCCCTCTTGCCATATTTAATGACTGTTCCCTTAGAGAGTATCAATGCAACAAGTCAGATGTTAAATGCATAAAATTGTTATTCCCTTAATGTGATGCTGTTTGATATCAAAATATTTATTCTATATAATTATACGAAAACAACAGTTTTCAAATCAAAATCATTTGTTGCTTCAGTTAACATCTCGAGCACTTTACTGATAATTCCCAGTAAAACAATGACCCGACTGTCAACCAATCACAATGCAGGGAAAGCTCCCAAGGCAGCCATCTGTACAACTGTCAATATTTTCTCAATAAAATATTAAACAAAGTGTAATATTACTACTCTCCTTCAGGGTTCCAGCAGATTTTGTATTTGTAAGGCCTTGAAAATGTCTTGAATTTGCCAACATTTATCCTCGAGGTCTTAAAAGGTCTTAAATATTTGTTCAAGAAAACATTATTTCTTATAGTCAAGTTTTGAAGATAGTGTAAAAAAATTTACAAAGCAAGCAGCAATTATAATAAATTTTTGTCCAACAATGGACCCAATATTTGTGACAATGCATGCAAACAATCCCAAAATTAGGTCATAACTTTTCTCAATTTGTGTCTTGAAAAGTCTTAAAAAGATCTTAAATTTAGTGCGTCGTTAGGTGCAGTAAACCTGTCCTTGCACCTAGCAGAACCACAGACATGAACACATTGCTTTGGCAGGTACATAATTATGCATTGCCATTGTCTTGTAATGTCAAAAGTATATGCTGCTTCCTGACCCCCTTCCCCTTAGTGTACAGTTTGTTTACTTGTAAAAATATTGACAATTTGCCACATGACTCCAGAAACTACAAAAGGACTCGGATCATCTACCTTGACGATCAGAGAAAGTGAAAGCAATGCTCTCCAAGTCTGGTTTTGTACACTTTTTAAGTTTCAAAATTGTAGGGTTTCGTGAGGATTTTTAGACATTTTCTGGGAGTATTTTAAAGTCGAAAGAGTAGATGGACACTCCAGCAGTTATAACATATCCAAAAAATCTCCAGCATCTCTCCATCTCGAGTGTGTTGCTACACTTTATCCAATTTGTAAACACTAAAATATGGAGCATGAATGTGTACACTGCACACCCACCATCACTTAATGAAAAATGCAGTGCCTAAAGTCACAATATTATTACAGCTGGTGCCAACAGTTGAGGATTTAAATAAATGCAAATGAATAATTGATCTGTTATCTTGAGTTGCCTTCTATGGAGCTGTTCATCATGGAAGTGAAACTTGGCAACGATAAGCAAATATAACAGATACCGGTCGGTACCTCCTACTACCCTATTAATGTTCAAAACAAAGTTACATAGAGGATATTAGGTGGGTGTGTCGAGATACGATTTTCATCTTCGAGTGTTGATATTGTATTCTCATGAGTGAGCAAAGTGATCGAGTATGGATATTATCAACATGAGAAGGTAAACAATTGCATCTCCGAGCAGCCATGTAATATATTTCTGTTTATTCTTCACCATTAAAGCCATAAATGTTGGAAATCCTCTGGAAATCTTCGGAAATTTTCGAAAACTGTCAGAAATGCTTCAAAATGCTCCAAAAGTATTTGTAACATATTTTGAAAATTTTTGAAAATCATCGGAAAATATTCGGAGAACTTCGGATATCTTTGAAAACGCTTGGGAACAATCGGAAGTTACAATGTGAATGCAACTATTAAATGGCTAGAGAGGTCTACAGTGTAACGGCGAGAAAATTGCTATTTTTCACATGTGATAGAATACGATATTTGATCGCATGTGAAGATATCACTTTTATTCTGTAAATCCTGGTAATTTTCCAAGGACAAAAAGCTGGTGTATAATCTTTCCATTTGCTTCATTAGAAATGATGATCTTGCAAGATTGTAAATGTCTTGTGAAGGTTTATTCCATTAATATTACCAGTATGTTTAGCCCTTTCAGCCCCAAACACGACAAATGATGTTGCCAGGAGAATTTGTCTGCAGTTCATCTTCAAAAAATTGGTTTTATTATCAGTTTCTTTATTCTCATTACCAAACTACTGTCTTGTACTGACGATCTGTTGGGAAAAGATAGAGTTATGAACTAGGGAGAAGACGATTTAGAAAAATCTTGTGAAAAGTATAATTATACACAATTTCCAAATAATCTGACCATGTTTCATAAAATAATGGATGAAACAGAAATGTGGATCTGCACTTGGCCAGAGCCTGGCTAAGTGACTGCATAATGCTTTCCAAAAGTGGTAGCTGTTGAACAGGTTCTTATTGCAGGGGAAAAGCAAAAAAGATTTTGGAAGGGAAAATACTCCTTTTCCTTACCCCAGGTTTCCTCCCCTCCAATTACCCCTGCAAGAAGAGCTACAAAAATCGATACTGAACAACCAGCTCAACTCCCAAAAGTATCCATTCACTGCAGAACAGAGCATGTGCTAGGATTTAATCAAATCTCAATCACATGTGAGTGCAACAGAAGGTCCCTGGTTCAATACTTGCCCTTGTATGGGCCATATAGCACCAGCCTGCAGCAGTGTAACAAGCATTTGAACATAATTTCCCATTGAAAAGTGCAAGGTATAAATTCAACACCATTGGAACAAAGTAAAAATAGTCTGCAGAGGCCCTCATTTCCTTCCTCTCGCCCCAGTCTCTCACTAGGCCACCAAGATGGCCATTTGCAGGCAAAGCTCGGCAAAGCTAGATTTCAGGATGATTTTTTAAAACCTCATTCCCAGTTCATCAGAAAATTTCTCAATGTCTTTGACACACAAATGCTAAGCTTTATGGACATGCATGTCGACTTAGCACCAACTGAACACCAACTTAGCACCAACATAACACTCAACTTAGCACCAATGTAGCACCAACTTAACACCAACTTAGCACTAGCGTAGCACTAGCGTAGCACTAACTTAGCACCAGCGTAGCACTAACTTAGCACCAGCGTAGCACTAACTTAGCACCAACTTAACACCAACTTAGTACCAACTTAGCACCATGTTAACAACAACTTAGCACCAACTTAACATCAACATAGCTCAACTTAACACCAATGCAACACTTAACTTAGCACCAACTTAACACCAACTTAGCTCCAACTTAACACCAACTTGGCACCAACATAACACTCGCTTAGCACCAACTTAGCACTAACTTAGCACCAGTGTAGCACTAACTTAGCACTAGCATAACACTAACTTAGCACCAGTATAACACTAACTTTAAATAGCACCAACTTACATAGCACAAATCCAACATTGAAACACCCCACCCCCAGGTTATAAGCCCTTCGCCATATTTAAGCCCATCTATCTGCTAACAAAAATAATGTTTCCATTATAAGACCCCCAGATATAAACCCCCAATTATATAAGCCCATATAATGTACGGTATTCTAGTAATAGAGTGGTAAAGTGTGATGTCATCAAAAGATTGAGTTTATTTTAATTCAACCAAGTTTCCAGAAAGTGCTAGATGAAATATAGGCCAAGAGAAAAATTGGAATCAATAGAAAAAAAAATGCAGAGACAAAGGTAGAGATGTTACCATACAAAATAATGTCTCTTATTTGACAACTCAGTTCATACCGGTATGAACTGAGTGTCAAATAAGAGACATTTGTATGGGAACATTTCTACCTTAAAAGGCCCATATCTCAGCGGCTTTTTGCTCTATTAATTTCACATTTTTTCTCAGCTTACACTTTACCTAGCACTTTCTGGAAATTTGGTTAAATTTAAAAAAATGCAAATTTTATAATTTTATGTCATCACTAAAAATAATGTCTCTTATTTGACAACTCACTTCATACCAATAATAATTATGAGCAGAGTGTCAAATAAGAGACATTTGTATGGGAACATTTCTACCTTAAAAGGCCCATATCTCAGCAGCTTTTTGCTCTATTAATTTCACATTTTTTCTCAGCTTACAATTTACCTAGCACTTTCTGGAAATTTGGTTAAATTTAAAAAAAATTTATGTTGTATGATGTCATCACTTCAGTACTCTATAAGTGCCATGATACGGCCTTTTCCATAAAATAAATACCAAAAATTCAAATTGAAAGTTGGAAGCAAAAATGAAGCAGAGTTTGGAACAATAATTGTAATCATACCATATAATGAGATAATAATACAGGTACTTATGTTCATTTCAAATGCACTTTAACAGTGATATATGTCATGGTATGTTAGTTTAATTTATTTCTCAGATTGTATCTGCTTGTTCTAAAACATTTTTTAATACCACTTATGAGACCCCCGGGATGTAAGCCTCACCCCCTCCCCCCATATAATATAAGCCTACCTAAAACCACTTACAAGCTCATATATAAAGCACATGGCTTCAATGTGGGATTTTACAGCAATTTTAGTTAGGCCAGACCAATTTGATTATATGTAGCACGGACCCGACCGACCCTGTTTTAGCGAAAAGCAAAAAAAAAAAAAAAAGACTGTAATGTGTAGTTCCAGAAAATATCCATACCCCCACCACGGAGGGAATTTTATTTAGACCCCCCCACCCCTCTGGATTTTC
>JANUFV010119675.1:5159-15707 GCA_024757865.1 Epizoanthus scotinus | reverse complement strand
TCGCAAATAGCTGGGAAGTTCGTTCCAAAGTCTCGGTGCCGCGGCGCTGAATGATCTGGCACCAAGTGTCGGTCGCAATGCAATTCTTCCATCATTGTGGCCAATATGCTATCCTCTGATTCACTGGTTTTTTAGAAGTATGTGTCAAACATTCACAGGCATCTTGGTGGCCCTAAAATTCCTAAAAATCCCTAAATCTTTTTACTTGCCCTAAAAAGCTCTACTTTTCCATGGGTTTGTTTTACGATTTTTCCCTAAAATTCCCTACTTTTTTTTCTGATGGCTGAGCGCGACTGATGTCATTGAAAGTGCTTGACAAAGATTATATATTTGCTGTAACTGGGCGAACTGGTGGTAACATTGGTGCCAGTGGCTTCAAATTTTAATGGTGTTGGATCCTTTTCAAGCATTTTCAAGACAAATTTTGCATGAGCCCCTTCTAGACTAAGTCATTAATGCCATATACTAGTACTACATTTGAGTAAGTATCTTTCTGTTTGGATACCAATAGTAGAAAGGTAAGATGAATTGCTCGATCTTTCGTAAATATAAGCCCTAAAATAGCCCTATTTTCCAACCATTTATCCCTAAAAATCCCAACTTTTCAGGGAAAAAAGTCCTGATTTTACCCCTAAATGTTGTCACAAGGTGGCCAACATGTTTGTATTCAGTAAACTCGCCGATCTGAGAATTAAACGAACGTTTCTGTTATCATTTTGACAAAACATTGTCTCAGTACAACTAAGTGTGTTCTCAATATATAATATCGCAAAAGAAAAGAGAAAATGCCGGCTGTGTACAACTTTTCTGGTCCATTGATTTGAGGTGCAATGTCAAGGTTTTGACATCCACAAACGTTTACTCGAATCTTCTTTTAAAATTGAAATGGCATTTGTAAAATCGACATCAATTGGAAAGTTAATTCAATAACTAATACACAGTTGGTTTTGATTCTAGTTCCTTGTTGGTGACAATTCTTGATCAAGTTTAAGCCTTTTTGAGTCACACTCGGGACCATTTCAAAATCTCTCCTTTAACTTCTTTGTTTGAAGAACATTATTTTTAGATGTGTTCAATGAAGCATCTTGTTGTAAGTGAATATGTAAATTTTAGTATTCGTGCCAAATCTTTGTCCTACTTTAGACTTGTACAAACCCGCTTATGACCCCGCTGCCAGTCTTTCCTCTGACATTCCTGGTTGCAATAAAAAGCTCCTTTGCATCTACTGCAAGTCTTTAGTTTCTTCTTCAGCTTTGACTCAGTGATTTTGCAGAAATTGCATTGTTTATGTCCCATAAATAGATTTCGGATTCGTTCAGCCGGATCTGAATTATCAAAAGAGAGACTACAGAAGGCCGCGAGAGCAAGCATATCGCTTACATTTCCCTGTTGAATCCCGAGTGATCGTACGCATTGTCTGACCTGTTTTTGAGCTGCCTCAAGATCACAAAAACTTGGGTCAAACGGGCTGTTGTACTCCTTTGTCAGTACTTTGTATTCCATCGATGTAAACACCGCTGTTACTTCTTCTCTGTGTTCTTCTATCTTGCGTTGTGCAGCTCTCCTCCAAGATGGATGCCATTTGTCAGGGTTAAGAATGATATCCAACATTATGCAGTAGGCGGGAGGACCAACTATGTCCCGAGTTTGATTCCCACAGTAATCAGAAGTTGTAATGTAAGCACTCCACGGTGGGGAAGCTCCACTGCCGTCAAGAACTTCGATGGTTTGACTGGCACTTCCGTTAGAACTAGCTTCCAGCTCCACGGTAAGGTGCCACGTATGTTTAAAATGGAACATGTATTTTAGTACGTCGCCAGGTTTATGAAGGACATCTAACAATGTTACCAAGTTGTCATCCACCATTTCCCTACGACCTCTTAGGGAACCTTTATCAATCAGGCTTATGTCGTGCTTCACATTAACGGGGCCAAAAGAAATATCATTTGTAGGCACCCACGGTTTCTTCTGGTTGGCATAAGCTTTGTGGGATAAGCGGAAAAAATACCCAAACTGATCTCGAGGCCAGCAGAAGAGAGGACACAGTACTCTATCGTGTAATGAAGCAAGCGAGATTGAAGCAGGAACAATTACACGTCGCCAGATATCGAACCGGATCTGAGAAAAGATCAGTTTAAGAGTGAACCACCTTAACTGCAAAGGCTTGAGCAATTTGGCATTTTCTTCGATGTTCTCCAAAGCCTTCGTCACAATTTTTGACTTCGGTTCCGGCATGTCCGGTACAAGGGATCTCATGCAATCCATATTTGTAACTAGAATGTTATTATCGAAGGCTCCTGTTCCTATATAAACTCTTTTATCTTGTTCTTCGTCGTCGCTGTTATACTCTGAAGCATTTTTCAGTAGCGGTGGGTTATCAAACCTATCAATTTCGTCGTCATCACCATGACTTGAATCACTATCACTAGAAGTCCAAGTATCATTTATTTCCGATTCATCCCAAGTCCAAGAGCTTTTCGGTGGAATAGCATAGCTGTCCTCTGGGCAGATGGGAATCAGGTTGCTGTAAGGTAAAACCTCGCTTGACTCTGATATATCCTGATCACACTGTTTTGACGCTTCAGCCATTGCTGTTGATTTAATATTTTGAAAGTGCAGTTTGAAATGCAACTGGATCTCGAGAGAATGTACACTGGTAGTGAGGCTTGAAGGTTTACACCTAGTTACTGGGTATTTCGGGGTATTGTCATAGGCTGTAGGTAACAAATTAAAGGCGAAGCCAACGAAGTGGAGAGATATTGAAAAAACGCAAATCACAGGTCATGCTAGCGACCACGAAATGTGTCAGTGTTTTCAATTCCTTTATCTAGAATATCAACAACTAGCTAGCTTCTTGCCTGTCACACTGAAACGTATTTGGTACATGAAGTTTCCGATACAACGCTATCCAATGTTTCAACAAACTGCTGGAACAGTCGCATACCCCTCTGGCCCCGGTTGTTCAAAGGGCGAATAGCGCTATCCAGCGGATAAATCGTCGTTATCCAGTGGAGCTGATAAACTAGGCAAACTGACAGTTAGCACTTATCCGCTACTGTATAGTAATATAATGTATGTATAATGAACATCATGAAATAACACTTGCAAGTTACATTGCTGTAGTACATTGGCGATGGTAGATGGACAGTAAACGCGTGGTTTAGCTTGATTCATGAATTCATTTGCTATAGCTTCCTCTAACAAATAGTTTCTAATTAATGGCTATATGTCTGCGCCCTTTTGAGGATATCAACTGATTCCGTTTTTTACCTTTTATACTTGATTTACTTGGGGTTAACTTGGTGTTAACGTGATGTTAACTTGAGACTAACTTGGGGTTAACTTGGGACTAACTTGGGGTTAACTTGAAGCTAACTTGGGGTTAACTTGGTGTTAACTTGGGACTAACTTGGGACTAACTTGGGGTTAACTTGGGGCTAACTTGGTGTTAACTTGGGGCTAACTTGGAGTTAACTTGGGGTTAACTTGGGGCTAACTTGGTGTTAACTTAGAGTTAACATAGAGTTAACTTGGGACTAACTTGGGGTTAACTTGGTGCTAACATACAGTTAACATGGAGTCATCCTCGGAGACCCAGGGGCGGATCGTCGGGCGAGCGGAAAAGCAGGGCGGCGCGAAAGAGAGAGGGAAAAAATAAAAGCCCCTGTGGTCACAGTCTTAAACTACTAGTTCGCGTCTATAATTTCAGGAATTTTTATTGTAAACAAGGCGTATATAACGAAAGCTAATTAGGCTGTCTATCGGTCTAGACATGGCTATTAAATCCCTGCTCGCTGATTGCCCGCATTTGTTAAGTATTTAAAATGCGGCGAATCAGAGACACGTACCCCCTAGAGCGCATGGAACTAGTTCTGTAAGACACTGTCCCCAGGGGCTGTTTTTCCCTTTACTTGAAACCCTTCTCTTTCGCACCGCCCTGCTTTTCCGCTCGCCCGACGATCCGCCCCTGGGTCTCCGAGGATGACATGGAGTTAACTTGGGGTTAACTTGGTGTTAACTTGGGGTTAACTTGGTGTTAGCTTGGAGTTTACTTGGGACTAACTTGGGGTTAACTTGGAGTTAACTTGCCATGGTGCTAACTTGGGGTTAACTTGGAGTTATAAACTTGGGACTAACTTGGGGCTAACTTGGGGTTAACTTGGTGTTAACATACAATTAACATGGAATTAACTTTGGGTTAACTTGGTGTTAACTTGGAGTTTACTTGGGGCTAACTTGGGGTTAACTTGGTGCTAACTTGGGGTTAACTTGGAATTAACTTGGAGTTGACTTGGGACTAACTTGGGGTTAACTTGGGGCTTGGTGCTAACTTGGGACTAACTTGGGGTTAACTTAGGGCTAACTTGGGGTTAACTTGGTGTTAACTTAGAGTTAACTTGGAGTTAACTTGGAGTTAACTTGGGACTAACTTGAGGTTAACTTGGGGTTAACGTGGGGCTTGGTGCTAACTTGGGGTTAACTTGGAGTTAACTTGGGACTAATTTGGGGTTAACTTTGGGTTAATTTGGCGTTAACTTGGAGTTTACTTGGGGCTAACTTGGGGTTAACTTGGTGCTAACTTGGAATTAACTTAGAGTTGACTTGGGACTAACTTGGGGTTAACTTGGGGCTTGGTGCTAACTTGGGACTAACTTGGGGTTAACTTGGAGTTAACTTGGGACTAACTTGAGGTTAACTTGGGGTTAACGTGGGGCTTGGTGCTAACTTGGGGTTAACTTGGAGTTAACTTGGGACTAACTTGGGGTTAACTTGGGGCTAGCTTGGGATTAACTTGGTGTTAACTTAGAGTTAACTTGGAGTTAACTTGGGGTTAACTTGGGGTCAACTTGGGGCTAACTTGGGGTTAACTTGGTGTTAATATACAGTTAACATAACTTGTAGTTAAAATAGGGTTAACTTGGTGTTAACTTGCTGTTAACTTGGTGCTAACTTAGAGTTAACTTGGAGTTAACTTGCTGTTAACTTGGTGCTAACTTAAGAGTTAACTTGGGGTTAAATTGGTGTTAACTTAGAGTTAACTTGGGGTTAACTTGGAGCTAACTAATTAACTTCTTGCTAACTTGGAGTTAACTTGGGGCTCTTAGGAAGTGTTCATAATTTATGTGGTAGGGGGACCATGGGAGTTTGACAGTTGGAAAAATTATATTTTTTGGGTGCCCATCACCCCCCCCCCCCAGCCTCCACTCACCTACTGAAACTTTGCTACTCATACTGAAACATATAATCATTTTATATCTACCTTTAATACCTGCAGGAGACAATTGATTACACCCTACCCATAAATTACGAACGCTTCCTTATCGTTCAGAGATGGCGCGCTGAATCGTAAGAGCCACTTTTTCCGATTTTAGTTCCTGGCCACAGAATATATCGATAGTTATTATACAAGCCTGTCAACAGTGCACCAAGATGTCTCTCGTCAATATAAGAGGGCGAGCCGCTGGTTGGGGAATGTAAAACAATTTTTCGATTGCGACAAAAAGGAGGAGCGAGATTGCACAAAATAGGCCCGAGTTGTAAGCAGCCTTTTGTTCTTTGTCTCTTAAAGGAATGTTTCTCTTACAAAGTCTCCCACGCACAATATAACATGGCGAACAACCCGAGCCGCTCATAAGAGAGCTTGAGCAAATGCGGTTGAAGAAATACAATTCGTCGAACCACGAAAAATGATAAGAAATATATTTATTTATTCATTTGTTTATTTACTCTCGTGGATATATATGTTGAACTATTCCTGTGGCTGAGTGTAAAATATATCGAAAGTCCATCACGACCAGCAGAAGTATCTGTTTTCTGTACCATCTCGCCAGTGTTTTATAGACTATATTATATTAATTTTAACAGCTAGCCCGATACTCATTGTAACATTTAGAATAGCTACAGCAAGACGTGATATGGAAACAAATGGCTGGTCCAATACTTGTTACACTGCACAGGTTATGTTCAGCTTAAACATCTGCCTTACTTATCTCGTAGCTTCCTCGAGCTGCAAGTGACAAATCGGTAATGAAACTTGGAGTTTATTGGAATACTGTAGATTCACAGATGGCCAATTGATAGTTTTCACTCAAGCTGGCGGCCATGTTTGTGTCCCTAACAAAAGAAACTAATTACAATTCTATTGTTATAGGGCACCAACATGGCGGCTATGACGTCACATGCAAAACCAAGAAGTTGCAAAATAGTAAACTGAATTGACCAAACCAAAAAAGATGGTGACTGGTACATTTACCCACAATTCTTAGCGCACGAAAAGCAAAAAAAATACTCAGAAAAATGCGCTGAAAAATCCTACTGAAAAATGTCAAACCTAGCATTTACAATGTTTTTAGTTCAATGACAAATTTCGCAAAACTATATGGCTTTTATGTCGTTAAATGTACATCCGCCATCTTTTTTAGTTCGGTTATATATGCAAAGCCTGCAGCTGTCAACACTGCACTCCGTGGGCTCTCAGTTTACAGCGAGTTTGTGGGGAAATAATGCGAAAACGGAGCAGTAGTGTTAGTGGTTAATACAACTCCGGCTGCGACTCAGACAAGCACACATTAACTTAGTTCCCAAGCTTCTTTCATGCCGAAGACCGAAAATGGAAGGAGCCTGGGAATGAAGTTGTAACCATGGTAACTGTTACGTTTGAGAAGCCGCTCACGGCCTCAATAAGAGTGCGCGAATGGCACCGTAAAGCTATCTCGTGACTAGTACGTACTGTACAGTTTGTGTAACTACAGCTACACTAAATTAACGAGTTCGTCTAAAGATATTGCCTTCTGATATGCTAGTAAAACTAATTATTGCAACACCCACACACAGCTATCTGCCACACAATGACGCCACAACAGTGCTTGTAATAATGAATTACCCCCTTATCCTATATATTCCCCTGTCGAGATACAGCTTCTGGCGTTATATCCAACACAGTAAGCAGATTCTGTTACATACATCCGCTCTTTCCTTGATATATGTAATGATATTTAGATAATGATATTTAGATAATGAACCTAGCAAATTAAATGCCCATTTCATTCGAACTAGAAACGAAAACGGTATTAACTCGCTTTCTTTCAATTAAAGTAATGAATATATATATTATGGAATCTTTTTAACACAATCTTTTTTACGAAATAGTAACATGGTTCTCCTTATGCCGATTGTGACAGGCTCACACTGATAGGTCAATACGACAAACGTGCTGTAATTCATTCAGACCTGGAAATCCCAGGACGTCTATCACTAATTACGGTTTCTCGGGTCAGCGATAGCTGCCTAGCTATCTAATGGATAAATACACTTGTCACTCAAATGCGGTTAAAATGCAAATCCCCTAATCTTGTCACAAGTTTGAGAAACACCCAGCCTCGACCACAACAGCTTTCTGTGGCACCAGACTGTCACTTTAGTCGACGGCCACGTTACCAGGGTCGGTTACCAATGTTGGCGTTATCATGTTATCTATGTGATTAATATGTTAGCATAATTTGTAGATAAATAAAACTTACTTTGAAAAACTTTATAAATTTTCATACCGTTACTCTCTGGTCGAGAGATGTTATGTTTTTATGTAATCCAATGTGGTTACTTGCATGCTTCACAGCTGAGAACACGTCTCAGCAAAACAAACGTTTAAATAAAACCCTCAAAGCACCTATTAACAGCGAGTAATGCCTGGAAAACTAAACTAGAATGTGCTGTTAATCTGTACTGGCGAGAAAACTTCTGACTCAAGGCCCAACTTGTTTCCTCGGTTCTTATATTAAGCAGAACAGAACTGAATACAACCGTTTGTCTGCAGTATCGTAGAAGGAAGGAACTTAAAAATCCTCTCTAACTAATCTTTTATACTACTGCGCATGCACAGGACTAATAGAAATCGACAAGATAATAGCCTCGACACAATGTCTATCCAACCGCAATGACAACACGCATCTATATACTTCCCGCGCAGGTCAAAATGTTTCCCGCGCACGTCAAAGTATTGCCTGCGAATACCAGGATACTTCCCACGCGCATCACGGCAAACTGTATTCCCGCGTGGCAAAGTGAAGTGCTTAGCACAAGTTCCAATTACTGCTCCAACTGGCCGGACCTGTAGCATGGAACCGCAGATTGACTCCTGCACCAACTTTCCTCCAGTACAAGTCTCAGGGTGAAGAAGCGTCTAGCGATGAGACGTGTTTAGAATGGCAAACATCAGCTGCGGGACACAAATTCCTGGCTTCTGGCCATGTACACATTCTGGTACTCTGCACACTGATCTCTGGGTATCTCAACAAGTCGTGGACTATTTCTGGTCGGTCTTGGAATGCGCGATAGACTTCAATGTCTCACAATTAATTTGGCCGCAACAGCTCATTCTTGCTCTCCAAATACTTCGCTTCATTGTTAAATGTCGGTCCAACACAACTGACATTGATAAATAAGCTGCAAATGGTGCTGGTACACATTCATTAGCAACAGACAAATTCCATTTCAGTCAATCATTGTGTTCTCAAACTCCGCGTTCTAAATCAGGTGTCTTCTTTCAATAACGTTTGAAATTGCCACTGCATGTGTCACGCCGTAGCTGTAGTCTTCTCTTCTTTTCATTTTCTCTGACTGCACATGTTGATAAAGGGCGCAGAGCTGTAGACATCTTCGCTTCAGTTACACTGACAATTTCGCTTGGTGCAACAGGCTTCAGTCATTCAAGCTTGGCTTCTTAATATTCACATTTCTAGCTAAATTCCGTTCAAGGCGACACACTCATATATCTGTTCACGGCATTAACTACAATATTAATAGGGGTATCCTGCTCTATCTCCGCGAACAAATGGCAGTCGTTGTGAAGTTCGCCCAGCTTCCGAACCACCAAGCCGAAGCATCTAAACAACAAGGAAAGGAGAAAGATTAGAATTACGAACGAAGAAGAAAGAGACACACCCAACACTCGCAACTGCCTCGTTACTTCCCAACACTTTCGCGTGTTCTACTACGCCGGGCATCTTTCAATTATCATCTTGACATGCCAGCAACACGTTGTTTTACACACTTCCTTCCTCATCAGATGTTGAGAATACTTCAAGTTGTCATACTGTACAAAAGAGACTCCGCATTATTCTGCTTTTCTACGAAAGAATATAGTTCATATGGCGCGAGAGAATCGCCATTCCATTGTTTATTGAGAGTTAGGGTAACGCTGAATAAGTCTCTTGTTTGCTCCCCGTCCTTCCCAATTCTTCACACAAAAAAACCCTAGATACATTCGAGTTGTCAGGTAAAAACTAAAATAGTTTATAATTGAGTATATGATAACATATCTGGAGCTTATGCTCTCTCAAGTAAAGCACAAGACACAGGGCACAAGACACAGGGCACAAGACACCGGGCACAATTCACACAGTAGTACGGACAGTGTGGACAACATTTACTTACCGAGACTGACCATTGTAAGCAGGTACTTTCAGGTCCCACCTAAAATGGAGGAAATACTGTTTTTATTATCTACACAAACAGCTGGATTTCTTCATTCAAATTAAAGCCTCTGGTACCCAGGGTAATATACTAATTTATCTGAATCAAACTGCAACCGATGTGATAACGATAACTAATGGTCGTCTGAGCCACGTACCTTTTGTCCAGCGGATCGATACCACAGTACTGAAGTGCCTTCAGTGGAAAGTGTTTTCTGAAGAACGCCCTAGTAACGAAACGATACCGTACGCATTAGTAGGGACGAGAAACGAGCAGGAAAGGCCACAGAAAGTCACACAAACGTATAGCTGGACAGGCATGCAGCCACTGTCCGCCATTAATAAGAATGGCAAAGACACATCGTTATTATATAGATACATTAGAGGCTTTTAGAGTAAGTAAGTCAACTTTATTTAGACAGGATAGCTCATTCAGCAACTAGGCTGGTATCTATTGGGGCCCTGTAAATTATCAAAAAACTTCAATATTATATAAAACTATTAAAAATACATTGCTACACTTTACCTTACAATCCTAATATAAGAAATTTACATATAGAATCACTTAAAAAACACTTAAAGTCCGATATAAAATGTCCGAAACGTTACGCCGAAGCAGTAGAACCAAAGGGAACCCCGAATCAACTTACTTTCTGTTGTTGTCAGTGAGTGTGATTCCCTGTGGGTTGACTTTGAACGTAATCGGTGCCACAGTGGCCTTCTCTGTGCGTAGGTTTTCCACGGTCCTCTCAATGGCGGTTGGTCCTGTCAACAGCTCCACGGAACATTGGCCCATAAACATTAGGTTGTACACTGAAAAGAACAAACGCCATTTAAAAGGGTTCAAGATGCTTGGATATTCATATATGCCAAAACATCATTTCCCATACAGGAACTATCACTTCAAAATCTGTTCCTTCACTAGTGTTAAGGAACAAAATGTTTTAGACCTCGGTACGGGCTACTGATGTTGTAATATTCTTAATAGACAATTGTGTTATACACGAAGCCATAAATTACCAGGATATATCATATGAAAAGTGTTGAGAAAAGTCATATCTTTGTCCATATAAAATGT
>JANUFV010119564.1:0-15717 GCA_024757865.1 Epizoanthus scotinus | reverse complement strand
TACAATTATATAACTGTAAATATATAACACTTACCAAGTTACATGAAAATTGTGACGGCAGCCGGGTTTGTTGCATGCCATGCATGCTCCATGTGCAACTTTGCTTTCTCTTCCACGCTCTTCACAAATGTAGCATGTCTGTAAATCATCATAAAAAAATGTATTTATACAAACCACTTTCTTCTTATGAAATCATACTTAATGTCTCTTTAAATGCAATATCATGGGAGTTATATCTTACAAAATGAAAACCAGTTTACTTAAAGTTTACTTACTGTAGAATCATTTATTCTAGATGTATATTTATAATGTCGCATTTTACAGAAAACTGTCAAAAGCTAGCTAGTCAAAAATGATTCTACTTCAATACACTGACACAATTTTCCAACCTGAAAACATAATTAGAACTTATGAACTTATGATCCATACAATTTGTCAGTGCAAGAATTAATCATATATCAGAAGTTGACAATTTCAACATTCAGTTCTGACTACTAGGTCACTGATGTTTCCCCACTACATTTACATAATTTTTTTCTTGTTTTTCTTTTTTTTTAATATATAAATACATAAATGAAATATACACATGAATAGAAAGTAACTAATTACCTTAATATATCGATCATGTGGCACAGAGGCAAGAATAATCGGTTCCATGGTTGCAACATTACCAAAGCGAACTTCAGGAATGTACAGTGCACATACAACATGTGCCCACCCTAAAAACCATGGTATAAGGCAATCTATTATATTCATTCAACAAAACCAAGATACATGCTAACAGAACACATGTAGTTCTCCACTTATTTTGTAACATCAAACAAAAACAAATAGGTGATACCCTGTTACATATCCTGTAGGTACTGTGTCACCATAGAGGGAGGCTTTATCCTCGTGTAGATTGTATTGACACTTTAATAAAGTTATCAATTATTATTAAAAATGTTTCACATACATCTGCAGGGATGTCGATTGAAGTGCGTAGCTGGCAAAATAACTGGCTGGAGCGACAATTTTACTGGCTGAGAAAACCATGCCCCTGGACGCCACTAGAAGTTCACATCTTTGGTGCTCAATTACCCACTTACAGCAGGCAAATTTTTGCCTGTTTCAAATCTTAGCTACATCACTGCATCTGAAGTTCAGATGTTTACAGAAAAGAAAATTTATAGAAAACCATATGACTACATGATAAAATGCACTTTAAACTGATTCCTTTAGTTCACACTGAATATTATTATTTATAAAGTATAGAAGTAAAGAAAGAATATATATTTTATTACAAAAAAGTAACTTATAATGAAAAGCAGGTCAATCATTTTAATTTAAGACTGGGGTAGCCAATCAAGCCAAACTGAACACATTGAATCAATCATAATCATTCGACTGTGTTCGCTTATTTAGGCAATCGAACATAATCGAACTCACAAAAAATATTGGAAAACAAAACTAATATTTACAAAAACTAATCAGAATTTAAAAATCTAAAATCTGTTAAAACTTAACTTAACTAATCTAAATTAATTATAACTATTACAATCTGGTAAAAATAAACTAATATTCTAAATATTTGGTTACTTGCCTCTTAAATGCATCTAGCTATGTTTTTTTACTGATTTCAGCAGGCAAACTATTCTTACGTCTTGGTAATCAAACATAATCAAAACATAATCAAACAATTGAGTTCAATTATGTTCGGTAATCAAACTCAAAAAGTTTGCATTCAATTTTGTTCAATTACCGAGCATAATCGAACAATTCAGTTTGATTTTGTTCAATTATGTTTGATCACCACTGAACATTCAATTGGATACCCAGGGTTTAAGTTTTAAATATATTTATATAATGTTTATACTATATGTATAAGTGTACTATATAGCAGTGTATGGTTTCAATTATTGCTTATAGTTTATATACTGATGAAAACTAAAAGAAGAAAATGTAACGTTACCACCAGTATCTGTTCTTTTCAATGCACCTTCCTTTGATGGGCACAACTCGCATTTCTGTGTGAATGAATATCGAATATGAGTGATTACATATTTATACACTTGCATCCACTTCACAGCCAATTTTATTGTCTGGAGATTGAATACTAAGTTACTTGTCTATCATTCAGGGGAAATCATCAGGGAATCCCCACAACTATCTCAAATGATACGTCTTAACAGAAATGAATCGGATCTCATTTTCAATCAACAACTTGTCAAAACATGTTACTTTTTCCTTTCGCGCAAAACAACTTGAACTTCCCTCAACGTAAAAGCAGACTCAAACTGCAAAGGGATCGGATTTGTCTGCATTCAGTTACGCACTTTTGATTAAATTAAGGCTTCGAGCTCAATTAAAATGAAATAAGGTTTATCTATAATATTACCATCTATCGTAATTTACTCCAGGGTTTCTACTCCAGGACAAAATCATGCTTTTTCAATCTTTACTCTTTACTTATTTCATTCTTTATTTTAAATACTGATATAAATATTCGCATTTAATAACATCCTCCAGAGCCAAGCCTTATTGATGAAAACTTCCACCGGAAGATAGTTATTGCATACGCCATAGGACGGAAACGCGTCCCTTGTTCATTTCAAATTCCACAAAATGCCATTATCCTAGCTGACAGTATAAATTATTATTTATACAATCAAAAATTCCGCTTACCACGCGAGCAATTCTCTCTTGCGAGACACACTTGCTGCAAAACCATGGTCCTTTGGGGACTTGCACTATCCCGTAACAGGCTGCATATGCAGGAAGAAGTTCAGTACGACAATATTTAAACATAAGACGACAACTAATATCGCGAGACACTAACCTTGATGGACAGCGACATTACAACCGTGGCCGTCACAGTAAACAAGAGGGTTTTCATCCCAGCCTCTCTCGTCTGAACACACGCAACATCCACCAACCATTTCCTTCATTCTTTTCTCCTATACACAATTTTTTCGCTACATGTATGCA
Source organism: Epizoanthus scotinus (assembly GCA_024757865.1). Classification (NCBI taxonomy): domain Eukaryota; kingdom Metazoa; phylum Cnidaria; class Anthozoa; order Zoantharia; family Epizoanthidae; genus Epizoanthus; species Epizoanthus scotinus. Next base: position 12,750 of record JANUFV010119564.1, on the reverse strand, counting down.
GACGATATTACAAAGTTAAACTTCCTAGTATTTATGGCGTCCAGTTCTCACCAGAAAGGAAGATGTGCAAAATTTAAATCATTGCTTTTCAAACTAAAATGGACGCGCGGTGAAGAGCGCGCACGTGCCATAAAGAACGCGCCTGCGCTTAAACATTGACCGCAGACCGGAAATGAAACTTTGCGATAACGGTACCAAAAATGTTCAAAGTTTCATGCTTGATGGATAGTTGATATGGATAGGAGAAGTTAATATTTTCTACAAGAGACCTCCAGGTATGTAATCTATTTTTGTCTATAACTCAAAGGGCCTCAAAGCATGTTGAAGCACAGAAGAAGTCGCAAAGATCGCGATCGTGTGAAGGAAAGTGAACAGTCGCAAGGAAATGTGAATCACAAAGCAACATCAGTTTCTCGTTCTCTTTCAACAGATAGTTCCGAGATTGGTATTTATACGATGGCAGAAACGAAATACTACAAAACTACTAAAAATGGCCTTTCGACCTTTTACGTACAAAACCGTTTTGATTCTAAAACGTGTACCAACGCGAGTACATGCGTGATCCCAGATCAAGAAGAGGGGAAGGAGACGGCAAGAACTGCGAGAAAAAGAAAACCTTTGGATCTTTGGACCGTTAGTGAGGTGTCAAACTGGCTTCGTTACTTGGCCTTGAACTTAACAGAAGACTACGAGACGAAATTTAGAAGTCATGCAATCACAGGCCGTGTTTTAGCGAGGCTAAATGACGAGAGCTTATGGAGAACGGGAGTAGAGGATTTTTCTGACAGAAAGAAGGTCTTTAAGAACATTGCAGTGTTGAAAGTAAAACAAGATTTCATGGCAATAAAGAGGAGTTATTCTCCTGGCCCTGACGAGAGAAGATGAATGCCTGAGCCGTTGTATAATATTGTTACCATGCAGAGACTTTGGTATGTTCATGTTTCGTACTGTATGCCCGCTGAAGTTTCCAAGGGTCGATGTACAAAACGAAGAGGTCAATGTGTCACTACTAGCTGTCATGCCGCGTTCTCTTCAGTCTTGACACATCTTTGTTTATAACTTCCGTTTGTACTGTGTCTGTGATGGTGAAGTGTGTTACTGGCCAGATGTTTAGGACACAACAGCTCCTAGCACATAGCTGTCAGTCAGTGAACTGAGCTTTTTTTTTTTTTTTTTTTTTTTAATTTTTTTTTTTTTATTCCTCTTCTTCCCCTGTGGGAAATAAGGCCGCTTTAACACCTATTTATTAACAGGAGACATCCAGTGGTAATCTGAATTTAGAAATGAAATAATAGCCACAATTGCCCAATTTTATTATTACGTCACAGTTTGTTTACATTTTACAAATTCAAGAAAAATACAAACAAGCTGCAATTTATTGCCTTTAAGAAAGATAGACATTGTTTCTGTACATTTCAATTGATTATCAGAATGAAAGTCTGCTTTGATTTTGGACTTTTTTAATGTGTTGCTGTTGCATTGTGGGATTGCAGTTTGGTAAAACCAATGTAAACAAACCACATTTCAGCCTGGTTCATGTGATCGTACAATTAATCAGATATAACCTTAAGTTGGTGGATTTGATCCTTTACTATGAGAATAACCACTTTATATTTATAATATTGAAAAATCATGATGTATTTAACTAATAGTGAAATAAGGCAATGGAAAAAACTACAGAAACATTTTTCTGCTACATTTTCCCCTTTTTATCATGCAGTACTGTTTTAAAAAATTGACAAAATACTAAGACAGGCATTTTCTTTCTTACCAAGGCTGTATAGAATTTAATTGAACTGCACATTATGTAATACCGTATGTAATGTAGTAATGTTATGATATATATAAAAAAACAATTATTAAAAAAAAAAAAAAGACTTGCATTATTTTATAGATGTCTTGTTAATGTTGGTAATGCATTGCATCCAACAATATTGTACAGATTATAACCTGACAAGCTAAGTGACTCGTTGTGTTTGGCAGTGATTGAAGGTACTAGGTTTCTACATCAACCTTGTTGGCCATCGCGTGTGCTATGGTCATGGTTTACCTTATCATCCATAAAAGAAGTTTAATTCTGCTTTCCAAAAGCATATAATGTTAGTACCGATTTCAAATCTCGCTTCAAGGAAAAGGGCATCACCTGGCAGATAAACTAAAGATATTCAGAAAGAACGTGGCCATTAATAACCATCACAATGATCCCCTGACCTGATCAGTCTGCTCTTTCACATCCTTAACTGTTAAGGTGTCGGGCTAGAATACCTCAGCTGGGAAGGGGTAAGAGATTTCTCCTTCTGTATGTACTATATCACGAAAACTCTTCACCACAGTTAAGTCATGTGAGCTGTGTGAGCAGAATCGTTCCTTACTTGCGTGCAAGGGAGCACAGATATCCAGGGGAAACAAAAACAAATGACATGCACTCAAATAGGACATGTTCCATTTGAAAACTGACCGGTCAGGCCTGCAATACCTGACAAATGGAAAGTCCTAGCCCCAGTCCAGTTTTATATTTGGTTGTGCCCTTTCTCTGTGATGTCATAAATAAAATGCTTTGCCCTTTCCTTCGCCACCAGACTCCCACCTGTTTCCAGGACTCTCTGATTCTCCATTTTGGCATTATCAAAACACTAACGCATCCTGAATTGGTAGGTTGTTGTCAATTTTATTTCTCATATCTCCTGGGTAAACACTGATAACCATTTGTTAATAGAGCATCGCGTAAAGCTTTCTTGTGAACGGCAGGGGGTGGTCACAATGACCTCAATGTATGCACATTTGTCATTCGGCATCTCGGAGGTGTGTTTTGAAATTTAAGAACACTTCATTCACATGAAGCTTCAACCGCATAATAATGGTGTATCTACAGAAAACAGCATTAGGCTAGCTGACAACTTAAGGTGCATATGATTGACCGTATTCCGGAATAGGAATACAATCAAGACAATTTCAAAATGTCTCCTACAATCTCTAAACAATAACTTTATTTCACCGAAATATGTATAAGGATGAACAGAAAACTAATAGCTTCGATTCGCATATTTCTGAAAAGTACTATTGATCAGTTGACAGATCAAAGTTTTTATTCCATGTATTCTTATTTCAGAATACGGTCAAGCAAACGCGCCCTAAAACTCTCCACTGTATTATCCCCTGAAATGCAAAGCATTTTAGAAATGCGAAAATAGTCATTTGAAACAAAGCTCTGGTAACAAGAATGATCATCAGCCACCATCGGCTGCCAATGACTTTTCTGCTGTCAACTTTGTTCTGATGTTGTCTTTTGTGCATTCTTTATCAGCCCTACTTTTAACTCTTTTACGAGTTCAATGTATAAACCAAGTTCCTCATTCCACTTTTCACATTGAGGAAATGACTGAATTGTCAGAACAAAAAATTTCTAAAAAATGCTAAACAATTTACCTTTAAAATAGAAGTTCTACATATCAAAGAGCACAATCCTATACTGAATAGTGTTCAATATAGTTTTTAACAGCTTATGCAGTTGCAAAACAGCAGCACTGGCATTCCAATGGATGAGAACGTTATATTCATATTCTGATTAATGCCAGTTTTTGGCCTTTGAAAACAAGGCACGACGATAGAAATCACACCGTGTCAGAGTCATGACACCTGAGGTTGTGGTGCTAAATGACTTTGGCAAGCTCGACATGGTTTCAGACGTCGTGCTACAGGCGAACTTAATTCGGTCAAACTTAATGCATACATACGATTACTTGACGATAGTAGGGCATTTGAAGCCATTGTCATACTGAACCCGAACTTAAGTTAAGTTTGATGGTATAGTAGAACGTTTGCAACCAGCCTATAAAGTGCACTTCACGTTTCAAGACACTAAGTTCTTTCCGGTTTTGATAATAAACTGCACGTTTACAAATCTGCTTGGGCTGACAGTATTTCTTCTTCTTTAGGTTTTTTTTAATTGTATTTCTCTCCAAGGTCATCAAAATTTCTCACTGCAGAACCAGACCAACCTACAACAAGAAAACAAGGAATAGGTTATCTGCTAATGTTAGATCTTTCAGCTCCCTAGGAAGAAACTCGGTGGTGTAAGTGTGTCTGTACCATCCAGAGATCAAAGATGCTGAATAATTATAATATTTACGTTAAAGTTAACCCTTTCAGCCCCAGACATTTATCGACATCTATCTTCTCCTTACTGTATCACTACAAAAATAAGTTGTTTGGTAATGAGAATCGAGGAACTGATCAGAAACAGAACATTTTCTTAGATGAATTGATAAATTCTCCCAACCTGCTTATAACAAATGTATGGAGAATTGTAAGGAGAATTTAGCAACACCTCACTTCACATGTTTGGGGCTGAAAGGGTTAAAGACATTTTTAGTAAGAAAGCATTTTAGTCTTTAAACTGGGATACTCGTAGAACTTCATTTTGTTAAGTTAGGGGTAGGCATCTACTTTTAAGCTAGGGGCATATTTTAAAGCCAGGGGTAGGGGTATTTATTTAAGTTTGAGGAGGGGGCCATAGTGTTCAAGGCATTTTAAATTTAATTCTGCAAATCTGAATTAGTATGAAACACCCCACCTTCTCTGCTTCCATTCGTGGACATTTCCAGTTATACAAATAATACTGCAGGTTGCCATCTCCAATACCGAACTTGAGCTTCTCCAAGAACTGCTTGTTTTCCATTAAATCAAGGGCATTGAACACATCAAAGCTTCTCTGTGAACGGGCAAGACAGTGAGTCAATAATAATATAAAGTTTCTTTTATAGCGCAGGTCCCCAGGTCACAGTGAGTCAATGACAATTTTTATAAGTTGTACTGCAGAAGAACAACCCCAAGCAAATACCTAGTCTAGTGTATCTATCAACGGTCACAGGAAATGTCATGTAAGCCGCATTATGCATCGCTCTACCCACAAAACAACCCCATCCAATCACTGATAATCATATACTTTTCTCTTAAAGTTTCGTTTGTCTTGTAGCATGACACTAAGTATTGCTCATTCAAAATATATATAATAATTACGTTATGTACTGTACAAGTTTTAGATATTGGTTTTATCAATCTCCAATAGTATGGAATTCACTTCTACTTCAAACTAAATCGGCAGCCTCTTTAGATATTTTTAAATCAATGTTAAAAACACATATGTTTAATTTATAGCTATCTAGGATGTTTAATGTTTCCTTTTCTTATTAGTGTTAAATTGTATTAATGTCTCTAATGTTTTTCTATTATTAACTATTCTAACTATGACAACATATTGTAAAAAGCATTGAGAAATTTTTAAATGTGTTTTTAAGAAATGAAGTATTATTATTATTATTAATATTACTCAATCAATTATAAACTGTTCAGTTATCATCTAGTTTAATGAATATTGAAAATATCAACTTGTAAAAATGCCATAAATGGGTGGGTAGTTACAAATGAAATTGTTGACTACTGTCATTAGTGAGCCTGGAGTGGTTGTTGATGAGTTGATGCTTGTAACAAATGATTGTTTCATTGTACAAAGGTTTGTCAAATTAAAAACTTCATCTATACACTGACCAATGAATCACTAACCTCTTTAGCTAGTACAAGTGCATCTTGCATTAGATCAAGCAGTGGAACCTTGTTGCTGACATTATAAAAGGAATAGGCCGCCTTGAGTTGTTTGTGTTGTGGATGATGCATTACTGTCGATGGCAATGTGTAGAAGCTCAACATTTCAGACACGTTGCCCTCCTTATCCTATGAAAACAATATCATTGAGCAAATTCAATGTGAGTTACAATTAATAACAATAGCTAGGGGTGTACCTGACTGTAAGCCAGTTAAGCACAGGCTTAAAATATTTTGGGAGGATTTTTTTTTTTCGAACAGCAAAATTGTAAAAAAGTCATTGATAAAAAAATTTTGTGTCAGTTTTCATAATCCAAAAATGTTTGCCGAGAATGTCATTGGTGCAGCTCCTCAAAGCCCTGCCGCGCTCCTACACTGTAATTTTAAAAAGTCTAGACAGGAGAGACTGTGGTAGACAGGCGATTGTAACTTAAAGGTCCAACTAAAGTTCCTTTATGGCCTGTAAGCCCCGGGTCTTGTACCAGTGTAAATTGGTAACCGTATATCAGCAACATTCCGGTGGCGGGCTTAAAGCTGAAAAATGCCCAGGAACGCACCTGATAGCATTCCATATCCTAGAAAGACAACATCACAGTGGGAAATACTTAAACATTATATACTTGTGGTAAAACAAATAAATGATATGCAATGAATAACACATGCACATTCACATATACGGGTTAAGTTACTTACAGGAATAACAAAACTATCCACAATTCCATCCCTGGGACAAAACCAATGAACAAATTCATCCTATGGAAGCAAATAGAATAAGCACCTTGGGTTACATTTAGATTAATAATAGTTTGGTTGCAATAGAATTTCTACCCAAAATTGGAATAAGCCTAGCAAATCTAGTTGTTACAAACTTTCAAAATGTCTCAGTGGAATACAATATGAAACCTGAAATAAATGTGAAGAAATGCTAACTAAGTTTATACATAACCACACCCTATGGTCAGGTAATAATCTAATATATAGTGTCTATTTGTCAGCCTTGGGGCTGTGCATGTATACCTCAATAGAACAGGTGACAGAAGTATTATTATAATATTTATATTAATTTATAGTTCAACTCATTAGTTCAATGATGTGCATATATTACCTGGGGGGGTACTCGGATAGGTTTTGGGAGGGTATGTGCCACCCAGACCTCCAGATTTGGACCCTGTTCTAGAAGTGTTTTGTATTCAAGATGATACCTTGTTCTAAAAATTTGGGGTTTTTTTATACCCCGTTCTAGATATTTACTAAATGTTGATACCCCGTTGATCTATCAAGTGATATGTGATGTGCGGCAGATAACAATAACTTGCAAAGATTCCTTTTAAAATGCCTACAACATGATTTGTAAGTTTATGTAAAATATAAATTGGAAGTTAGCATATTCCATGTATTTGCCCCCAAACCAGTTTTTATTTGCCTGTCTCTCTGTTCTCACAACAAAAAGCGCTTAATTATTACTTGACCACTTACCATTGTAAAATCTGGAGCTAGGTTGAATTTTCGAAGGTACTGTAAGGCAAATACATAATAATTATTATTATTCTAACGGTCAGTTAAAAAAAATTTCAATCAAGTATCTTGCAATTACACATACAGGGACTATTGATGAAAATCTCAGCTCTTCCAAAGTTATTCATTTTTTTCCATAACACATAGAAGAATCTAAATTTTCATACAAAGTCATTTTTGCATTAGAATCTTCAATTATTTAAGCTCTAAAAAATTAAATCCGACACTAATTCTCGTTATTGTAGTAAAATATAGTCCACTATTATTGTTATTATTATTGTTGTTGTTATTATTATTAATATTATTATTATTAGAGTCACTTTCTAGTGATCTTCCTTGGGTATGGATATCGATATTATTATTGAACAGTTTACAACAAGTACTATATAATTTACCTCCTTGGTAATATTGAAGGCAGCTTCGATATCTGGTTCAGTCAGCTGCCTGATTCCAGGAGTCTTCGGTTGCTGTAGCAACAACAGAAACACACATACATATTCAACATTTACTTTCAAACACCTTTCTTTATATTGCTTAAATTCTTTATAGTCTCACTACACCAGCTTTCACAAGGACACAATCTATTAGATAATATTTCATTAAAAACTTACAGATCTGTAGTTTGTTACCAAGACATTTTATTATATAAGACACAACATGTATTGTATAAGTGGAGTCTATTCTAGACTGAGCCACTTCAGTGTACAACTGATATTTTGATATGTATCATGGCAGCTTTAGGTGGTACAGCTCAGTTCGTAGAGCATCGGTCTCACATGCGAGAGGTCTCGGGTTCAACCCTGGTCAGACCAACACTCAGGGTCTTAAAATAACTGAGGAGAAGGTGCTGCCTTTGCTCTTACATCTGCAAATGGTTAGACCTTCACGTTTTCTCGGTTAAGGACATTAAACCGTAGGCTCTCTGGGACCTTTGTAAATTGGGTTGCAAAACCTGTTAAGGCTCTCTGACCACCTCAGAGTGGGTTAAAGGATTAAACTTAAACTTAAACTTAAACTTGTTCAGACATGTTTGGTGGAAACAGATCCTGAAGGATAAGCCGTATGGAAATCACAACATCAAGCCACAAGTCTTGTGTTGCCGAATGTGATCCATAATTACTGTATGTACATGAAGATTTGGGGACTGCAATTGAACTGCTGTTTACCAGACAAAAAAGTCCTGTATTACTTAACCCTTTCAGCCCCAAACATGTCAAGTGACGTGTTGCTAAATTCTCCTTACAAGTCTCTATACATTTGTTATAAGCAGGTTGGGAGAATTTGGCAATTCATTCAAGAAAATTTGCTGTTTCTGATCAGTTCCTTGATTCTCATTACCAAACAACTTATTTTTGTATTGATATGGTAAGGAGAAGATAGATGTCGATAAAATAATGTCTGGGGCTGAAAGGGTTAAGGACTCAAACTGAGCACATGATGTCAATTATGTTTGTGCCAGTAAATGAAAAGGTGGAGACTATTTCTTCCAGCTTTTTCTCTAACTACCAAATAATAAACTAAAGTGTTACTGTAGAACTCAAATTATTTTTAATCAGCTGTTAAAACAATTGAACTACAGCTAAGTATTGAAAGTATACGGTAATATATGTTGTGAAATGTTTTATTTTGTTATCTAGTAGATTTAAAAGTACATGTGCGTGACTGCAGGCACCTTGAATCTGCTCTATAATTATTGATTAACTTAAAAATCATTTCAACAATCACGTTTTGCTTATTCCAGCTTGTTTCAATGTTTTTCATTTCAATAAGGGAGACACAACGCTATTGTGGAGTCCCCGCCTTTTTCTTGTATGTTTTTTGCTGTTGTTTGTATTAACTTAAATGTTTTGTGTGAAGGCGAAGCAAAATAAATAAAAATAAATAAAGACATGTTGATATGCTAAATATGTGCCCATTCTAGTCACTTTAACACCCCTCTCACACCAGTGTCACACATGTTTTGAAAATACAACCCCATCCCGCGGCACATGCATCCTTGTTAGCCAATTACTAGCAAGTACCACCACCCGCTATCTACCCACCAACCAACATATATAACCTTTCTATACAGTACGAACCAATGAACTGGGTACGGTCATAAATTCTTAAAAATCTCACCTCAGGCAAGCGATACAGCTTCACAGTTCTTTGCATTGTCATGTTCCGACTCAAGTGTGAGAATTTTACCTCAATCAGCTTCTTTGGGTTGAGCGATCGATGCCAGTACCTAGAGGGAATACAGTGCTGGGTTGACGAGTTACCTCCTATTCTGATGTCTAAACAATATTTTTTAACCTTTGCAAATCTGAAAACTTTGTAACTATATTATACTTGTCTGACAAGTTATTAAATAATTAAATATGGAATTACATAAATTACAAATTTAAAGATAGAAATTGGAAGAGTACTAGTTACTCAAGTTTCATGTACAAAGCGACCATCAGATGTTTGTGATGATCATTTTGTGCATGAAACTATCATGACTGCGACTCTTCCAGTTTCAATCTTTGAATTTGTATTTCACTCTGCATGTGTTTGTATCGAGTACTCTTAAAGGTTGTTTTCCATAATACATTGCAAACAAAAGCAAACAGTCTGCTACGGGCTGTTTGCAATCCAACGCAAACTGTTTGGGATGACATTTCCATATGAGATTTTTTGCAGACTACGTCCCAAACAGTCGCGACCGTCAGCGACACATCGGAAACAAACCATAAAATGTATTTCCATTAGTGTAAACAGTTTGCGTTGGATCGCAAACAGCAGAGACTGTTTGCATTTGTTTGCAAGGTGTTACGTCTATACGGAAAACAACCTTAAGACTAAATAAAGCAATATTCACATTGTTTCTTAAGTTTATTTAATTCTATAAATTATAATTATATAATTATATAATTATAGAATTATTGCATTTGTCTATTATATTTTTTAGTGTACATTTATACTGTACTAACCTACAGCAGGCAACTGGTTTCGGAAGCACTACTCCTGCCGTATACACAGCTTGGAAGATCCCCTCCATGTTGACCCGTCTCGTGATCTCACGGATCAGCACTGGAGCCACTCGCTTGGCCCTCAACTTCTTATGAACACACAGAAAGTTGATTTCAACCATTAGTTGAGAGCTAAAAGGCAAAGCACACCAAATTAATCACTATTGATTCTATACTGTCTCTTGATGCTCAAAATAAATTGACAACAAAGGTACTGGCATTTGTTATATAATTATGGTAAATCAATAATCAAATTTGAATAATTTACTTGTAATTGACTAAAATTAAACATAAATTTATAATAAATTTTAATTTTAATATATATTCAGTGTGCAATACTGCCATGAAATGGGATTCCATTTGAACTTGTTTCATGCATGAATACCTGGAGACGAAGTTCAAAATGTGAATGAGCAACACGTATTGATATTTGGCTTTCACTTACTGCTCATAGATTCTGATGTGTGCTGGTATTGCACTGATAAACCCAACCAGTTTCTTGTTGGATGACACACGGACACCGCAGTGCCACTGTTGCGTCCATCCAGGCGGCTTCAGTGCCCTAAAGAAAACAGCAAAAAGTTGAGATAGATAAACACAGAGCAATCAGTCATCAGCATTAATTTGTGTGCTTTCTAAATTATTTAGTTTAACTTCCTCTGTTCTGAGCAGAGGGCAAATATCCTAAAACTTTAAAACATGCCTGGGTAAGAACAGTTTCAGTCAGTCTGATCTGGACAATCAGGGATTGAAAAAACTAAATTGGATGACATTTACCAAAGCTGGTACTAAGCTTCTGTTTCTGTAGTATAAATCAACTGAGAGTATCACTACTCCCTCTGGGTGGCATGCTAGTCCATTGCAAGAGTGGCCCCTAACATTTAATCATGTTTGTCCCAAACAATTTGCCAGGATGAAGACAAGCACAGTAAGAGTAAATATATTCTTATTATTGTTGTTAAATTATGGACTTGTGTACGTTTCTCATCATCATCATTATAATAATTATAATAATAATTATATAATTATTATTATTACTATTATTATTATTATTTTGGAGGGGATGATGATGACAATAAAGATGATGATGATGATTATGATTATGATGATCATGATGATGAAGATGATGATAATAATGATGACAATGATGATGGTGATGGTGGTGGTGATGATGATGATGATGATGATGAATACAATGACAATGACAATGATTACGATGATTATGATGATGATGATGAATACAATGACAATGACAATGACAATGATGATGATGATGATGATGATGATGATGATGATGATGATGATGATGATGAATATGCTGACGATGATTATGATGATGATGACTTATGATATGATTCATCTGCCACATACATGTGATGTGCACGTAAAAAACATTCAAGTCAAGGCTCTGATAAATACTTCTCAGTGATTCATGAACAGATATAGCAGAAGATGGTAATAATTCCCCACAACTTCAAATTAAAACATTTGTGCATGTACATTATTTACGATTGAAGCTTAACATCAAAAGTGACAGTCTATTATGAAACATACCATTGCAGAAATTCAGGGGAGTAATCAAATCTAAACATGTTATCATCATCTTCCACGTAGTTCTCATTGAGTAATGTATAGAGCTCTTTCAACTGTCAAGAGAACACATAACAACTGTGAGAAGTCAGTACACTGATTGGGCACTCTGTTGATGACGAAAAGTCATTGAAATTACAGACTGACCCTGTTCATCTGGAGGGGAGCCCTGGGGGTACTAGACCTAAGGTTGGCTAGGGAGTACCGCCAGGATTCTTAAACTCTGACTCTGTTCATGACAAAAAGTGATTGAAATTACAGACCCTGTTCATCTGGAGGGGGAGGGGGATACTAAACCCAAGGTTTGCTAAGGGGGTGCCATCAGGACTCTCAAATCCTGACCCTGTTTATGATAAAAGTCGTTGAAATTTCATACCCTGTTCATGAATTTGAACTCAAATTATACACATTAAATAGCTGAAAAGTGAAAATTGTATATCCTGTTTATAACAAATTTCCCAAAAAGCTTAAATTTGATGCCCTGTTTATAACAAGAAGGTCTGACAAGTATAACTTGAAGGGGTATAGGTTATATATGGGAGTATCCTCTCTGGGGCAGAACCCATTTGAAGGCCACAAGCCTGCAGTGTACCTACCACTTTAGGAAAAGAAATATCCAAAGTGTCCCATTCAAAGCCTTGTGGTAAACTATATGGCTCTTGTCGTATCTCCTCTTTATCATCTTCAATTGGGCCACATTCTGTAACATCTTCATCTATGGATGAAGACAGAACAAATTGCACTGTTTTGGTATGATCTATAGAATTCAAGGTCATTCATTTGTCTTGCAGTGTGCAAAGTTCTCTAATGTGTATGCTAGACAGACTAAACTCAAATCAATCATCATAATTAAGTACAAAAAAAGTGTACAATGTTCTGCCATCATGCACCTTACAGAACAAGTCATGAATTTATTATGCAGATTTTTTTATTTTTTGAGCAGAAATTAGTTTTAATTTAGCAATATCTGTTTTCGGATATTGTAAAGAATATGTCCCCAAAGACCTTTTCATACATCGGGGGGGGGGGGGGGGACATTATTTACAAAACC
>JANUFV010119452.1:0-24335 GCA_024757865.1 Epizoanthus scotinus | reverse complement strand
CAGCACGCGTCAGATTTGACCAATGAGATGCTCGGAAAAAGTCATATTAATCAGAAAATGGCGGACCCATATAATAATATATCATATAAAAGAATAGTTCTAAGTATATGTTTGTAGATTTTGAGATTTTTAAAAAGTTTGTTCATGTTTACGACCTTGCATGACTTTTGTGTACAAATAATAGGGCCCTAAAATAATTATAGACACGAAAGATAAGAATATTGACTATTGTATCTTTGAATATTAACTGCAATGTATATCAGTAATCACTGACCTACCTGTGTCTTCAGCTTGACTATCTTTTGTTGTTCGATTCGAATTTTGTTGTCGGAATCAGTCGCGGTCCACAGCCTCAGCCAGATAGTGAGATAGTTACATCAAATCCAATATGGCCGTCAGCGTTCGTGACTTAGCCTGGGAAATGTGCCCCAGCATGGTGTCTTCACCAGGCCATCCTGCTTAAGTTGTGATTTCGTGATGCTCTAGCTGGTAGCGGGTTTCATCTGTTTTTATACAGATATAGGCTTCCTATCAAAAATTGAACCTTTAATGATACGTGATATGATTTAGACAAGGTCCAGAAATGTAGATTATATCTAATTCTTGTAAACGCCTCCAGTCAGAAGCAATTAAAGAACTAATTTTCGTGCCTAGACCGAAATGGAGCTTTTCCAATATTCAGCGCAGGACTTGCCCGGAGCCTTAAATGACAGAAAACTGAAGTAATATAATGTTGTTAGCTAGCTCGGATTTTGAAATTGTAGTGAATCTAACTGAGCTGTTACTTTAACATAGAAAGATTTCCATCTGCTTATTCTTAAGTTTAAAGTAATTTGATAACACGTTTCGTAATTCGTTGACGCTGAATTTGCCTCGGGTAATGCATGTTTTGTTTTCACTATTCTATAGTGTTGAGCCACTATCGAGACAGTTAATTTACAATTCTATCACAATGCACGCATGTTTATCAAACGCTGAAAGATGAACCCAAAGAGAGATAAACTCCGTTCAATATATTGCTTGGTGGAATTAATTTAAAGATAGCGTGCACTTACTTATCGTTATCATGTTATTCCAGGCATGTGACCGAAACTGGTATTGGTTTTCTAGCTAGCATTTGTCTTCTTCGCTCTTTAACAAAAAAGGATAAACTGATCTGATTTTGGTATGATAAATATATTGTAACATGGTTCTTTGCCCCTCCCCGATATTACGAAAATATAATATTTTTTAAACTACTGACATACCTATATATATTAACATACAATTTAAAGATACATTTTGAGTTTGTTTTATATACTGATGTGCGAAAAACGGAACTTACTTCGTTCTTGCAGAAACTTCACTGAGGATTTATAGTTTTTGACCCATTTCTCCACTGTTTTGTGCACATCGAGAATATTTTATTGTAAAAGGACTAAAATGACCAGAGTAAAGAACCGTCCAAAGTGCAAACGGTCTGAATTGTGAATCGTAGGACAAGCGCTTGTCAATGTCACTTGTGTCTGAATCTCTCCTGGGGTCAATTTGGTTCAAGTTGCTGGTATTCGTGACACAACATTCTGTTCATGGTTTCAATGCTTAACACCTGGTTTATAGGGTGATTTGCCTCCTCGAGAGCTTTTCGTGACCCCCGAGCTAAATTTGAAATAAGTTTCACGGTTCTGTAAGGTGCTTGAAATATAAAATATTTTTTCTTCCTTAAAGAGACTTAGACCTAGACCTGCTATATTTTTAATTACCTGCATTTATTATTGCATTTGAAGCTTTATAACCTTTATAAAAAAACTTAAAGGCGAGTGTTCTAGAACTAGATTTAGTACTTCAATCTGCTTCCATCAATGGTGATCCTCCTAATCTTTGTTTTCAGTTATTTATCAAGTTCACGTATTAAAATTTTGTGCTATTTTAACAGAACGGTGATACCAAGGAATTTGTTTAATGGCCACTTATTTTTATTTTTACCTTATTGGATTAGTCTTGGAGCCTTTTTATTCTTCCACATGCAGTACGTTTAAAGAGCCTGTCTGGAAAAGAAGATATGTCTGTAAATAGTGGAATGCTAACCACATTGCTTTCACATTTTATAGAATTATTTCTTGCTGTTTGTTAATATTTATAAACTCTTGTCAATGTACAGACGACATTGTCGATGCTAAACCTAGTACTGAGTTTATTAACTATCTTTATTTATCTTCTAGTAAGCGTGATTTGTTATATTGTTCCTGTTCCCTGATAGATAGATGTCAACATTATGATGACCTATATGAACAGGAGGCTGGGGGTGTGGGATTTTGTGTCGCCTCAAAAGTTTGCATTAGTCATTAATTTTTAGAATATACTATCTCCACGAACATAATCAACTTGTTGTCAGAGTTTATGGCAATGCTATTGTTTATTAAATTATTCATTGAAGAAAGGAGATCAAATTGTTTATTGTTTGCGTGTGCTATGGTCGTTTGCTGCAAGCTGCTCGGTCTGCTGGGTGCAGCCACTTCTTGCTTTCTCGCTATCGTGCATCGATTGTCTCAGCAGGTTCTCTTCACAGAGAGAGACGCTTCTCTCTTCAATAACAAGCAATTGACTTTGATTTAGCTTGGTAGAAAGCAATGCTTAGGAGATTAAATAAAACATTAACTCTATTCTTTTCTTTCAAA
The DNA here is from genome assembly GCA_024757865.1 of Epizoanthus scotinus. Classification (NCBI taxonomy): domain Eukaryota; kingdom Metazoa; phylum Cnidaria; class Anthozoa; order Zoantharia; family Epizoanthidae; genus Epizoanthus; species Epizoanthus scotinus. The sequence continues at coordinate 21,678 of JANUFV010119452.1, read as the reverse complement.
GATTAAATACACAGTTTGAGGCTTTATGCAAATTGGGGAACACGTACAACTTGCGCAAGGCCGTTCCGACACCGTTTCATCATGTTGATGTTGACTGATGTCTGTTTCGGCAGCTCGCTTTCCTAATAATACTAGAACTTTAAACAAATCGAACTTGCTCCCTGTATAGTAAACCCTATGCGCCGACCTTATTCTCTGCTTGTCACAACCTTCAAACAAAATTTATTCGTTTCCTAAGTGAGGAGTTTAATCAAGCGGAACTGAAAAAAACTTGGTGACCCAGAGGAGTGACACGAAGTTTGAACACAGCGAAGACAGTACAGTGAAATAAGACAGAACATTTACTTAATTGAACGTTTATTAAAGAATTGGAGAACGAACGATTCAACAATCTGCACTAAATCAACTGGTTTACGTCCTATCGTGGCCATTCCCTGTAATGTTTACAAAATAGATGTTGACAATATATAATACAAGCGAAAATTGTCATGCTATACAGCCGATAGTATTTACAAGATGTCACAACTTCTTGCTTCGAATCAGTGTCTGATTTTCTCAACCCTTGCGTCATTTTAACTACTATTGTCACTTCTGCCTCAGCAGTGGTATTGACTAATTAATAAACTCTAATATAAAATTTTATGAATATTTGCAAAGAAACTTGCAAGTCCAGAATCAAATATAACTTCCATAGGAAGAGTACGGATTGAAATGGCTGTATTTTGTTACTGCCACATGCAAAGTATCGTGATTTTGTGTATTGAAGCCTTCTAGGTGTTCAGTGATAACAGACAAGTGGTTGCTGCAAGGGCTCCACTATATCGGCCAACTGTTATGTATGTACTACACCAAGACGCGATGTCGATATTGTTTGTGTCCAGTGGCTGAGGCATCAGTACAAATGAAAGTTTATACAATATAAAACTGTCTCTCAATTCCCGGACCATAAGCCCAGAAACAATCCATAACCCGTAATACTCTGTTGTCTAGACTCATTTATTTCCAGACTAAATTGTGTATTGAGGTGGTTGATGGTTGGGTAGTGGGCGCTGCAGTCTGTACTATACTGGAGAATCCTGTTGGTCTGGTAGTGGCGGTCGTGGTATTAAGAGCATCTGTTTGGCCAAACGTGAAGCCAAACGTAGAGGAGTCGTGCTGGATTCTCTGTTGCAAAGACGCAGAGGGCGCCACTTGATTGGGAGGGTACTGTGGGGTTTTCTGCAGCTGACTGATGAACGTGGAATAATTCTGCGATGACGTTGTATGGCTTGAAATAAATTTACTACTTGACTGTGGCTGTGTAAACACTTGTGTGGAAAAGCTTGCAGTACTTGTTGGGGAGGATAGTAACGCCTGGGTGTAAGTGGGAAGATACTGGTCGAATTCGTTAGTATCCACTTCTCCTATTGACATCAGATCTGTTGTCAAGTCACCCACATCAACATGAAAGTCGATTGGGTTAGTTTCGCTTTTCTTGGGGCCGGGGATAGAAATTGCGAAGGGAGATCCTGACCTTGCGTTCTGACATTCGCTGTCGCTTGAACTGCCATTGCTCAGACCACTCTCCACTTTAACAATGGCGGTTGGAGTGCCAGGAGAACCAACAGAACTCGAGGAGGGACTACTGGTATCGCTAAAGCTATCGGGGCTTGCACAAGATGCGCTCGAGTTTTCCTCGTTCTCTTTAGACGAGAGCGGTGTTCCAGAGTCCCCCTTTAAAACCTTGAGTAGGTCATCCGCTGATATGGTTGCTTCGGTTGGCTCAGCTCCGTTGCCCTTTTGTTTCTTGCGCCTCGGTTGATACTTGTAGTCTGGGTGCTCGCGTTTGTGTTTTAAACGGAGCCGTTCCGCTTCTTCGATAAATGGTTTTTTCTCGCTATCATTGAGCAATTTCCACAGTTTTCCCAGGGTTTTGCTCAGTTCAGCGTTGTGGAGATGCGGATATTGATCGGCAAGCTTTCGCCTGGCTGCTTGTGCCCAAACCATGAAAGCGTTCATGGGTCTCTTTACGTGCGGTTTCTGCTTGTGTCCGCCATTTACCCTCACTGGGAGAGGAATCAAACTCCAGTCATATCCATCCAATACGTGATTCACTGCGCTCGCAATGGCAGCGTTCAGTTCGCTGTTTTTTAATTCATGCTCATTCTTTGGGTTATCTAACTTGCAAGACTCAGACATCTCGAACCTGCGCTCTGCGAAAATTGTAGTTGTTTGCTTGTCGATGAAATTCCTCAACACACATAAAATCGAACTTGGTGCCAATTTCAAGTATTGGCATATAATTATCCAAAACACAGATATAATTAATTTCCACCCACGTGTAGTGTGATCAGGAACGATACGTGTTTGAGCAAATATTATGTTACACGTCGCTGATTGGCAGAGTACGTACCGCCACCAATCACAACAGGCGTTCAGGCGGGATATAAATACCCGAGATTGTAGGTGTGTTGATAACTGCAGCGTTATTGGTTAAAAATTCACGTGTTTCGTAGGGTGTGGAAAGTGTAACTTTTCCCACAAGGAATAAACTCCCATCCTTTCCGTTACTTTCTGTAATTATTTACTTTATAGGAAATCTAGAATATGTTCCAAGCACGGTTTTCTGAGGAGTGTTTTGTTTTCGTTTAGATCAAGCGGCCGCAGCTCAGTAAGGAATTTTTGTCAGTTATTACTACGCTCTCTCGGCTCACTGGAATATAAACCTGCCTGGGAAATCTTTATAAAAATATACTGTTTTAGATTTGTGTGGTACTGCTGTTGCTGACGTATATATCAAGATTACATTTTTCGCCCGCGCAAATAAAAGACGATGGGGAAATCTTTGGGAGTCAAGGATTTGCGTGAAGGATATGGGAGGCAAATATGAGCCGGAAAATAACAGGAAAGCTCACTAGAATAGCTCTCGTGCGTTGGGAGACTGGATAACAGCAGGCTTGCGTTCCCGGAGAGAGAGCACAGGCCGATAAAAGATTTTAGTTTATTATTAATGCCCCCATATCGACCAATTGCTCAATATGCTATCATTCGGAAGTCATTTACAATTAAATAAAGGTATCAGATTCGAGGCTTTTTCAAACGGCGCTCAATTACTAAAGCAAGCCGGCCGTGATATTAAAAAACTAGCGACGCGACAAACTTTCAGCACTTTGAAATTGGCGTTATGATGTGTACTAACCCAGTCGAAAGGTCACGAAAGTAGATTTCAAGGTTATGGCATGACCTAGTTTGCATGTGTTGAAAGTTGAGACCACAAGCAGCTGTCAGGATAAACATCAAATTTAATTCTTCCCCCGATAAAGTAGAGCGAACCTGTGCATCTAGAAACAAAACTTATATCTTGAAATTGTATAAAGTTATTCGGCTAGACGGGAAGTATTTCACCTTTTAGTCCGGGAAATGAGAGAGGGATATCATTTTTAGAGACTTGTCAAGCAGAAACATGTAAATTTCTCACGAACGCTTTATATCGATAATTTGTAGGTCCATTTCACGCTTGAACTGACTGTAAAATGGTTTACAAAAGTCAGATATCACTTCTAAATCTGCTTCCTGAATAAAATTGTCCGTGAGAAATCTCAACATCATGTTTATGGCACCCCGATGGCTATATACTTGAATCATCTTGGATATAATTTCTTGTCTTATGAGGACACACAAACCTCTTAACCTAGTTTAACCCTTTGATCCCAGAAACAAAACTTTGGAAGGTTTTATACTCGAAGTAGTTTTAATTCTACACACAGTGTCTGTGAGCAAAATTGCCGTAACTTAATATAACTGATATGAAGTCATATCCTATTGAACTGAGTGCAATCCCTTATCATCACACCCATATATTTGCGCAATTGTCCAACTCTGAATGAAATCAAACTGTACCTGAGGACCATCACTCCTCAGGACCAGCTTGCATTGCAGACGATCTGAAACCAAACCTATGGTTAATTGGTGCGAACCTTCATATTGCTCTCTACTTTCAGTTTTAAATCTACAGACTACAACAGCACAAACAGTATCGCGACAATCACTGGCCGGCTTAGTGGCACATTCCATCTTATAGTGCCGTATCTTTATCTTTTCACCAAATTGTAAATAAAACTGGCAATGGTTATGATAAAACTATCAACGGCTTCTTGCTGACATGAGCACAACTTCCGAAAACTCTATTTTAAGAAGAATAGAATGATTTCGGAACACTGAGGAAGGTTTTAGTATTTTAACTAAAACGTTCCACAATTCTTAAAATGTTTTAGTCAGTAATAATTTTAATTTTTATTCACAAAATACCAAGCACAATATTCTCATATCATTTATATTTACTATATATATTGCCTTATGAGAACAATCTACAAGCAGAGGCAATCGGGATGTCTGTAGTCGTGTCAGTGAGTACAAGTTAGATGCTAATAAAATGATACAAGTGGCGCACAAATTCAAAGCAAGCCGCATCAACCACATTAAACATTCTTTAGAAAGTGATAAAGCGAGGAAAACCTCCTCGCCGCCTGTGCACGAGTGAAGGTTTATAATCCAGTCCTTAGATCTTGTCACCGGATGGCATGCTAGCTGAACGTGACGTGCTCGAGAGACCAGCCAGAGTTGTTTACTGTCACCAAGGAGCACGTCCTTATTCCATCCCAGCAGCGCTTCGGGTCTCGAGCTCCGAGTGAGTGTAAGCTGTTTAGATAAAGTAAAGAGATTATAAGTTTGTCTTTTTATAGAAAAACTAAATCTTAACTATTTAAGTGTAGTTTCGGGCACACGCAATGCACTGCACCTGGGCAACACGATAGTGTTACAATGCAATACAAATAGCCAGTTTGTAGACCATTTTCAATGTTAGTTTTTCGGTAATTGGAATGCGCTCTTTTTATGATTGTTGTTTATGAATGGTTCCAAGTACGTGCCGCTATAGAAATGGAAATTTGGTGATTTCAGGAGCTGGGAATCCAACTAAATGATTTGTGTTGACGCACTTCCGGCCTTGACCTTACTTCCGGCGCGGCGGAAGGTTTCGAAGTGCGCTTGTTAGAGGTGATTTCATTTAAAACTTTGAAACAAAAGTCGGAAATTGCATTTGTGATGCTATTCAAATTAACACTCTCACATTAAACTAGGGATTATATAAAGCGAATTACGTTGAAAAGGACGGAATCCTTGCAAATACTCAGCCCAGGCAATTAGCCTTTTTATACAATAAGGGGGTTAATTCGTTCGTCACGTCCAAACGAGAAAGCGGGGTATACACACGCCCCCGCGGAAAAATAGACTGTCGAGTGGAGAAAGGTTCAGACAACGATTATCAAACAAAATATAAGCATCACAGGTGTTATTAGGGATTGAACGCTTACTGCATAGTTTGCGAAGACAATAGGCACAGGATTAGTGTTGAAGCTTAAACGAGCCTCTCCCAGCCACTACAATTAAACTGTAATCTTTATTTGTCAATAAAGTTAATTGAAACCAAGAAAAAAAAAATAAGAAAAGAAAACAAGAAAAGGACAGAAAAGGAAACAAGAAACGAAAACGAAGCTTGAAAATGAAGTAGGATCAATTTTAAAAAGGACTTATTATTTCATATCAAGGAATTATGTAACGTGTTGCTTGGCACGAGTGTCGCTAGTTGCGTTCGTTCCGTCATACCTCAGATTGTACACGCTCTCGATGGATCTTCCCACACATTCCTCTCGCGCTGTTTCTCAAAACTTTCTAGACTTTCTAGATTTTCTAAATCTTCTTTCTAAAATTATTAATACACACAGGCTAGGCGTGTCTGTCGAATACTGCCCGCAAATCTTCGACTCCCTGTGAAGCTTTACCGAATTCTGTTCATTGGAACAATATTTCACATTCCTTCGCCCTTTCGTGTTAAATCAGTGTAGTTAAAATACAATTAAAACATGCTTGCTTTCACAGTCTTGTGTGGCTTCAGCCAGGTCGCTCGACAAGCCAAGCTCAAGGCCAAACGCAGATGATTAAATCTTCTCTCAGTACAGTGCAAACATAAAAATTTTGTTTTACAAGTAGTATGTATTTTTAAAAATTAGTAAGGAAATTCTTTGGTTTCCACGTCTTGTAGCTTACAGCAGGTATATAAGTATAATTAACTTAATATAAGCCAAAAGGTTTTATTTGAGGGCAAAAATGTCGATTTCATGATTATACATATATAACTTAAATGGAGTTCTCCGTATAGGTACAAGGTTAGTTGTGAAGCGAGACATGTGGGATATATATATATGAGCACCATCATCTATTTACTATGTTGAATATATCAAATGTGTACACACAGTTGCAAGGACAAAGAAAGATATGATAAAACAAACGTTTTCTATCAAGTTTGTCGTTATCATGCTACCTGAATACCTGATGACGACCATAGTGCAACCAAGTTGGTCTAAAAAGTTTGTTTTCTAATATATATACATTTATGTTTGTTCTCTTTGCAACTTTATTATAGGTATATACTTGCAGCGAACATTTATGATCTTGCATTCCGACTCCCAGTTCAATTCACCTGCAGGATAGGTGACCCTGTCCATAATGTATGTCTCTCGTTTCATTCCACTGCACTGGGCCAGACTGACCGGCATTGCGACTGGTGTTCTTCCATTATTGTAACATAAATTGTATTAAAAATATGTAAGAAGTTATATGAAGTAATGTTTTTATTTCACTTTAAATTTTTTGAGCAGTTTTTGTAATTTTAATAATAATAACACTAAATGTAGTGAAATTTCTCTTAAAAATGCTCGAGGCAGTGCGTTATGGGAGAAGTTTGTTATGTCTACCAGTTTCTATAATGTTTTCCTTATGTCGTCCTAGTGGAACCAGTAAAAATGTGTTCAGGCTCGGTGTTCTTAATGTTTTGACAATTTCAGGCTCAAAGTGTTCTTATTTTGTTCTTATTAGTTGTGTTTTCATTCGGGATTTTAACTCGCCTGAAATTTCTTAGGTTCTTGTTTACACGGTTTCAAGATTGTAAGAATTATTAGGAACACTATATCATTCACTTACTGATTGTATGTTGTGTCTCGTGGTTTTTCTTCTTGTTCTTATACTAAACTCTCACAAAAATTTCGAATGAAGTTTTATTCCAGTTTCAGTTTGTTCTTAATTTATTCTTATTTTTTAGGCGATTTCAGCTTGAATTGTTCTTATTAAAAAAAGGTGTACTGTTTATCCACTAACTGTACTCGCAACATTGGATTGCTCTAACTTTGGTCCATCGTGCTCCTGAAAAGTATTCCAAACTTCACAAATGATGTTCCTGTTTTTCAAAAATGTACTCACGAAATGTCAACATTTCTGTGTATATAGCAACGTAAAAATACTACTACTACTACTACTACCAAGGCCGTCCGTGAGGACGCCCCACATCTTTCACACGCTTCTTCCATTCCACTCTGTCTTCAAAATAATAACAATGTTTAAATGTTTACAAAATTTAGTGGTTTTAATACAACAGTTGGCGCATGGCCTCGGTAGCTCCAAGATGCATTGCAAAAACATACTACCTGAATTAAAATTAATTTTTTTATTTTGTATTCTATGCAAAAAATAGTAAGAAAATCGAGCTTTATGCTTCAACAAGTGCTAAATTTTTGTAACTATGCTCTAGCAGTGTTTAAAAAAAAATGTTTTTATGCTAAAAATTGTGCGAGCACAATGGGCCAAAGCATAGGTCGTTCCTCCTAAAATTGTTCTTCAATTGGTCTTACTCACTCACTTACGTCACTGACTCACTTATTCACTCGTGCTCACTCATCCACTCACTCACTCACTTATATAATGCACGACCTCGTCTAACTCAATAGACTGGAAAAAAATCACCGAAAGAAAACTGAATAAAATATCATAATTACTTTTACAAAACTATTATTTTCGACTGAAATTCTGACTGGGTTTCTATCGCCTCAGAGTCAGACACAAATCACATGAAAAAATGAAATCAATGGAAGCAGGAGGGTTCTTGCAAGTCTTGCAACACACGCAGCTCAGATATGTTTTATCGATTGTTGGATATAATAACCTGCAGATGGCCTAATGGTTGGAAACGTTAGCTTTTAAACAAAATATTTTACCATTTTATATGATATATTTAAACTTGGCGAAATATGACTAAAGAAATAAAAAAAATGAAAACAATTAAAAATAATAACTGATGTCTTCCGTACAATTATGCTCCAACTGTACATTTGTGTTTTGATTGGTTTTGTTTCTTCTTCGAAAGCAATACGTATGTAAAAAGTCACGAAGAGTACGGGAAATATATATTATAAGTGTTGTTGTTGTGATCTCATGATTTCCAAAAGTTATCAGATAGAGTAAGACAAACGCACGCACACACAAACCATCACACATACATCTACGAGTACGCGCACACACATATATAGACGTATTCATTATCATATTCGGCGTTGCTTGCATTGCCATTGGAAAAATAAATTTATATTCCGGAATTAACTGCACGTAATTTCCAAACCAGACGCTCAAGGAATATTTTTAGTTGCATAAAATTAGTAACTTTAATAACACCAATGTGGTTTTTTATTCAAATATATAAAATAATTGAAAATCTGGGCGTGAAAGACCAACCCCTAAAACCTAAGATTGCAAGATATTGATTGGCAGTTTTTCAAAAAATACACACGTTCATGTTACCTATGGCACCGTACTGAAAGCGACGGAGGGAGATAAGCGAGTGTAAACTAACTGAAGACAGCTAACGGCAGAGTACACAGGGGACGCTGCTTGCTGAAGTACTCGTTTCCTGGCATTGTTTGCTGCGGTTTGGACAGCAGAGCATTAAATGGGTGCGGCACGTTTTTACTAGCAAGGAGTCGAGGGCCGTAACCGCAAGGGCGGATAGGACAATGGGGGTGAGATCAAGGATTTAGAACGTCAAACCACTACAAACACTTCGAGGAAGTCGGCAGTAAACAAAAAAAAAATCATATTATTTCGCAGCACAAATGAGTATACCAGATCTAAACTAATTTGATGGTTATGTTTATCAAATTTAGGAAATCTAATTTCCTGTATCTCATTGAAGCTTGTAGCGCTCGAGGTGCTGTATCTGGGTGCAGATCGAAGGGGAGCAAATGAATTATTCTGTTGCTTCGTCTGCCACATCTATGATCGCAAGCTATAATCGCGTGTTTCAGCTGGACGTGAATATACTTTTCAGCCAGTTTGCTCGATGTGATTAAAAAACTGAAACATAACTAGTTGGGCAAAATGTTCTAATAGAATGATGAGAAAGGCTAAAAATAGCCGCATTCTTGTAGTAGTTATCTGATTTCATATTTTATTTTCGGTGACCGTGAAGAGGCGATTTCCTGTGTCTACTGAAACTTTTGAGAAAAAATAAATATGACGTAGAACCAGAAAAATGTAGTAAAAACACAACTCCTTTACAGGAATTAGGCAGGGCATTTCCTTGCTCGTTATCTGATGAAAATATTTGTGGCAGCTTACGAGTCTTTTGAAATCTTGAAAACTGTTTTCATTAGTATTAAATAGCTCCACAAAATTCATAGGATTAAGAATGCGTCGATGTTGGTAGCTATCTGAGGATTAATTCTAAATCAGTTTTTTTACAGAAATCAGAATTAGCTACAAAACGCTAATAACACCACCCAGGAGGTCCAGCACTATCTGTGTTGATTCAAGCTGTTTTTGGAGTGAAACTGGTGAACTTGACCTAGAAAAGTATAACTCAGTTGTCATGCTCGATATGGTTAGTGGTTCACGGGTGTCCAGGACTGCTGGGAGAATATGGATAGATCCGGCGTCATGCAAACATCCTTGCATCACTCGTGTACCATCTCTTACTCACACTGTTCCCCGCCGGTCTTGACACAAACACACAGCTGACAGGTTTTTACCTTCACGTAGCATTTATTGATACAAAATCTGACCCCAGATAGCCTCCTGGCAAGCTCTTTGTGTTTAGACACCCAGGAAGGCAACATCGTCCTCGCGTCTGTTCGGTGAAGCGTTTGAATGGTAATGCACCACTACCACCCGTATTACTACAAGTAGCGCTTACAGCCCTCTTATCATAACAGCGTACACGTGCCAAAAAGGCCGAACTCGAAACGGGTTGAATTGCGAGGGATCAAGGCCAGGGCACCAAAAGGTCTCGGCCCGGGTACAAACACGTGTATTAAGAACTATTAACAGCGACTTCTCATAAAGTGTAGTTTAAATTTTATATTACAGCTTATCAACAAGCAAAATAAGCCAGTCATTAGCCTGATTTAAGAACTAGAAACAATATTTGAGATGGAAAGCTTCACGCTAACCACAGATTATATTGGTCTCACAGCAGATTGTGAACTGGCAGTCGCCCAACCCCCTCGGGCTTGTCAAGCATTAATTTTAGCTAAATGTTTCTCCCAATCTTTCTATCAATTTTTACTTTTCACCGCTAGGTTTACATCGCTACTTGGTCTTTTGTATAATAATAAATTCCCACTGAGAACCTCAGGGGCGTTATTGATTTGACAGCTCCGATTAAATATAGCCCGCTGTTAGTCTACAAAAGTATAAACTGTCAAAAGGCAGTAATCAAAAGATTCCCTTTGTACTCGGTTTTCCGGTGGAGACAGATAGCAAGTGCAAGACGCCGCCACGGGGCTTGTGATGGGTTATCGAGGAACAATACCCGAGATCCATCTCATGAATCAAAGAGGAAGAAAGCAATTTCTAATATTGTATCCGAGCGTCTGGTTGTTGTTTAATGCACTTACGGTTGGTCATCTGTTCAGAAGTATGTCACGGTGATGTTTGAATGATTCAACTGAACAGAAGCGCTACAAATTTCTATGATAGTGGAAGTTGCTTGGTCATTTGGCGGCAAGCATGTAGCTTGCTCTGCAGTCAATGAACTGGAACTACATAATATGTACAGGATCAGCACTTATTCCTAGCAATTGTCAACACGAAGGCAATAAAAGTGTAAATAAATAAATGGCCGGAAATTGGCTCGTGCTACAGTGGAACTCTGCCAATAGGACGATATTTTGACAAGTCACCGCAAATGTTGTGCCAGAACATGTCCTGCTTATCCAAAAACAGTTTTTATTGTAGCTATTTTAAGTAATCCAATTTTTCGTTAATTACATTTTATGGCTTCATGGTGTCTCTAGAACACAATGCGAAGCGCTGATTGCAGTAAAACTAAAAGCTTATTCAGCTATTGTGTATCAGCCGAGGAAGTGAGCTCCAATATAAACCTTGTACTTTTAAGACCTCCGTTTACAGTTGAGCTACAATTCCAATTTCATAGATAAATTTGTGGATCGATGTTACGTCCGGTGTCCGGATAAGATTGAAAATCGCAGTTTATTACGATAATCAGTTGTTTTAAAATATAAATATCCCCAGTGCTTGGAGACTGATTCATCTCAGAATATTAGTATTACTGATTTACTCCGAGACTATATTGAATCAGGCTTGATATTTTCCATTTTTCACACAGCTCATAATTAGTAAATATCGGGCCTTGTTACTCCAAGCTACGATCTGCTACTCTAGGTTCTCTATTAAAATACAGTCTTGCGATATCAGAGGCCGGTATCACAAGCTACGAGTTTTAAATGGCCTCTGTACGGTAATTATCCTTCAAACAGTGGCCTGGACAGCCGCGTACGTGTCTAGCTCCCAAACAAAGTCCATATCAGACCATATCACCCGTTCAAGCACTTCAGGGGCGTTATGTTTGATCCGATCCCCCCAATCCACAAACTAAATTTGTTGCTTGCAAAAGCTCAAGACCGTATTAAAGACGCCGGTACCATGCCAATGCGGTAAATGCCTTCTTTGCGGAGAGACAACGGATCTCTGTTTTTAAAATCACACTCCATGCGGAAGGTACTTCAGCAAGAGACGCCGCTATAAAAACCGCACAGCAGATATCTATTTTGCTAGAAAATGCTAAACGTTTTCTAGTGGCTTATCAAGACAGCACATCTAACAATCTCGGAACGGTATCTACCGAATGTTTTGATATTTTGTTGTTTGGCCAAATCATGCAAGAGGCATGTCTGTCGGTGTTTTCCTCCGCGACAAAAGCACCATACACCGCAAGAAATATACATTTCTAACCTGTTAACCTGCTTTCCGTGCTGTTATTTTTAAAATTCTTCATTCAACACGGAAAGCCACGTCACAGGCGGCTGCGCGACTGTGTGTCTGGCGCATGGTCGACGAGCTCTCGGATTTTTCTTTTTCAAAAATTACACGGCTTAGTCAAGGGGCGTCTCCCACATTCGAAAGAAGCGAACATAGATATCACTTTTTAAAAACGTTGCTTATTTGTCGACCATAATAGAATACAAGAACTCCAAAAATAAAAAGCAATACTGTAAAATGTATTTCAAGATGAAATCTGGAAACCTAAGCAAGCAGCAACAACAAACGGGCTGCTATGGTTACTAATTCCAACCTCGCTCCTGTGATTGTAATCTGTTCTTCAACTTTCCCAACATATGAAATTTGTCATATTTTCAACTACAAGTAAGGAAAAAATAGGTAGTCCCAATGATCGTTTGCAAGATCTTGTACAAAATGCGGCAAAACAAATCCGATTTTTTACCTATTTTCTGCAGAGACCAGGGCTAAGCTTACAAAAGCCCCCCCCCCCAAATTACAAAAATGCGATTATTTGCACATTTCAGACAGTTTATATCAGTGTAAACCATCAATACTTGCTAGTATTGCAATACGTCCATCAATACTTGCTAGTATTGCAATACGTCGATTCAAATTCTCGAACTGGTTACTACGATATAAATTTTATCAATGTGCAACAATTAGTTCTCTAGTTATAATTTGCAGCATCCCACATGTGTTGAGATTATAATATCTTGTGTGCCAAGTACACAACTTGCAGTAGAGTTTGCTTTTTGCCACATTGGCAGCTATTGCAAAATGATTTTCACTAGTTTCCTTTTTGCCGACACCAAAATCTCAAAAAACATTATTTGTTTAGTCCGTTTATATTGCAACGAAACATCACAAATCCAAACTTTAACTCTTAATTTTTCGAGAACTTTTAATCACAGAATGTCAAGATTTCCACCAGTTATCAGTTTGACATGTAAAGTCAGGTAAAATAAAATGAAGACGTCATTTTAGTAAAAAAAGGAAGTGGCTTCCAATAAATCTCATATTTACTCCAAAGGGTTGCCAAGCAGGCTTGTATCTGGGGCTAGTTATAACTGGAAGAAAACTGTCCTGAACACAATCTTCAAGTGCAAGAACACCTGTAATCAATAAAGTGATGCAAACTTGCTACAGAAGCCAAGTAAAAATCAATGTCAAGCTCAAATATGACATGATTTATATATGGACACTGTAATCTGAGTTGCTGTCACAATTGAAAAATCGTTTTTTTATATTTAGAAGGATAGCCATAGGAGATGCTTATAATCAAGAAAGAGAAGTGGTAGTTGGGCAATGGATCATAAGGACTTCTAACAAGGAGGTAATAAACAGACATTTACACAGTACTTCAGTTCAACAAACTTTATTATTACTCTTAACATTGATAAATTTCACATACAACAAAGATCTTCACACTTTATTTTCAGTCCATACACAACAGCCTGTTATGGAGCCACGAGGAAAACCTGCAACAGCAACAAGAACATCATTAATAAGTTTGCAAGTCACCAAGAAAGTAGATGTACCCCTTTAGATAGTGTGGTCAGGGTGGTTTGGCTTGAGAATCCGAGGTTCTCACCATGGTCGATATGATGGGGAAAAAAGTTTAGTTCATCACACCACACTCTAACAGCCATATTGCATGGCTGGGACACAATTAGTGCTTAACATCATTGTCACCCCCTGTATACCTGATACTTTGTGCTTATCACATGTACAGGGAGGTATGACTACTAACATTGTCACCCCCTGCATACTCAATACCATGTGATTATCAAATGTACATGGAGGCATGACTACTAACAGTGTCACCCCATGCATACTTGATACCATGTGATTATCACATGTACAGGGAGGTATGACTACTAACATTGTCACCCCCTGCATACTCAATACCATGTGATTATCACATGTACATGGAGGCATGACTACTAACATTGTCACCCCCTGCATACTTGATACCATGTGATTATCACATGTACAGGGAGGCACGACTACCAACATTGTAACCCCCTGCATACTTGATACCATGTGATTATAACATGTACAGGGAGGCACGACTACCAACATTGTAACCCCCTGCATACTTGATACCATGTGATTATAACATGTACAGGGAGGCATGACTACCAACATTGTAACCCCCTGCATACTTGATACCATGCAGGGATGTAGCCAAGATTTCATACAGGCAGAAATTTGACTGCCATAGAAGGGTAATTGAGTGCAAAAAGTGGGACAAACATGTAGTAGTAGTAGTAGTAGTAAATACTTTATTTAAATAAAAACACGCTAGCCCCAACAACGCTTAGCTGATTTCCACGAGGGGCGTGTTTACATATACTTAATCTAAATCTATACAATACAAACACATTTTTCTCAGCAGGTAAAATCGTCACTCCAGCCAGTTATTTTTGCCGGATACCGGCTTCAATCTACATCCCTGTTTATGAATACGATTTATATACATGGTTTTCTTTGATGGAATTGCAATTTCTGCTAAATTTTCAATCTCTTCTTCTATCATCTTGACAAATTGAGATGCTGCAAACTTAGATTTTTTGCAACAACAGGTATAATGATATTATTGGGTGAGACCAATCAAATTGCAGCATTTCCGAGATACCTTGTGTTGATTTATTATAACATGCGATTATCACATGTACACCTTAAGTAGATTATCCGTTGCTACCCAAGCCAGGTGACAGAATCTTACCCTTTTTCTCAGACCAGGTAACTTGAACCTCAAAAGCCATTATATCAGATCAGATCTCTGCAATATTTCGAGATAAAATGAATCAGCAACACACAAGTAATATCCTAATTGGCTAAAGTACATGTACACATACCAATATATCAAAGGTCTCTACCACCAACACACAAATGGAGAAATCAATAAAAGAATGGTAAGCTTGTTCATGTAATGTCTCCGTAGTCCAAAAATAAAGATTATATGGTTAAGAAACAATTAGGTTTCACACACGATTACAAAAACAAAAGGAAATTAAAGCCAAGTCAAAGGTTTCCTGACCAGAACACCCCTCCTCCCCATTGAGTTCAAATTCCTAACCCCCTGGGCATATTACTCTGTTAAATACCAGAGGGTTACTTATGTGGGGTGGGGGGATATTGAAGGTTCAATTGGATTGGAACATAAGTACCAAATAAATTATACCATGCATACAGCCTGTTACATCTGTCAGACATCCAAGGAAGTATTACCATCATCAAGATGAGTGAACATCTTTTTGGTGGAAACTGCGAATATGGAAACATCATCATCCAGGCACATGTACGTACACATTTCAAACACAACTTCCCCCTGCCCTTCACTCTGTTTTCGTCTCAACAGTTGTATCTGGGGATGAGATCCATCACTTTCTAACAAATAACTTTTAACCATGGTCTGGAATTTCCACAATCAAAACATTAGACTATCCTTGCTTAACCCATATTGTTGTAGATGAAAGCGTACTTACTACATTTTGAGCTCTGGACATCTGTAAATGGTATAAATGACTCTATCTGCCTGCATCTTCAGGAGTGCTGTAACAAAGTGAGAAATCATCACTGTGGCATAATACACTGGTCAGTACAGGCAAGTGGAACAAACAACAGTATGTCGTGGCCAGTCAGACATCCAAGGAAGTTAGCCATCACTATGGTGCAGAACACCATTCTGGTGGAAACTGCGAAATGGGATACATCATCATACTGGCCTACGACATCTACACTTTGAATAACCATTCTAAAATCACAATGCTTAACGGTTCGAAAGAATACACTGCATATATTACATCAATATTCTATACTTTCTTGAAACTGTTCACACTAATATCCAGGCTGTTTTCAGAGATGCACATGATTTGTAACCTCTTCATCTCAAACATAACAGTTATATTTAAACCCAACATTTTGTCTAGATTACAAAACCCAGATTAAATTTTACAAGAGGAATGTACCCTTAGTTGCTAGAGATTGTTTCTCTTACCTTCCAGTCTTCCCTGATTTGGGTACTTTGGACTACCTTGTCATCAAGCAACTTGCTGTAGAGAAAATATAAATAATATGTAATTGCACAAACTTCCCAGTGATATCAGTTCATTAAATGTAAATATTGAACAGAGTGTGGTCAGAGTGGTTTGGCTTGGTAACTAATAGTTATCATCATGGTCGATATGATGGGGAAAAAAGATTCTTAAATCATCATTCCACACAAGCTCAAATGTTGAACAACAGGTTTCATTTTTCTTTCACGATTTTGTTCATACAATTATTGCCTTAAAGTTTCTTAGAATCCAAAGTACATAGCAATACAAGAGACATTTTGTATGTCACAATATTCCAACCTAATAAAAGTTTGCATTTTAACACAATATTTACAAGAAATAGAAACCTCAACACAAACGATTAACATTACTGTATTTCGCCGACTATAAGTTGATCTAGCATATAAGTCGACCCCCATTTTTTAATTGCAAAATGATGATTTTTACAGATATCCCGAGTATAAGTCAACTCCCTCGATATTCATTCTACTAACCGTAAATATATTGATCATTTAAAATCTGCTAAAATCGAGAACCAACAGCTCTTATAGCATCAACGTTTACCGTACTTTCTCACGTTTAAGCCACACCCCTAACTTGAGAGCCTGCCAAAGAGCTTGGAATTTCAAAATTATGAAATGGAAAACACTCGCGTATAAGAAGGCATACCCCAAGTTTAGGGGGTTGTCATCACTTTCCAACATAAAACATTGCTTGTTTGGGCAAAACTTATTGAGAATCACAGAAATCTCTCACGAGGCGGCCATATTTGAATCTACAATTGTTGTGGTCAGCAGTTTTCTAAACCAATCCAAGATGGCAGCCAAACAAGAGGGAGCAAGTTGGTGCATGTTTAGCTCAATTTCTACCAGTTTTTACAAAATTGAAGGACTTTAGATGACAATTTATTGTAAAGGCAGACATTTTCAAGTTATTTTATCTGTTTTCAGGGAATCACAGTGCAAAAAACACTAAAAATGTGACAGTAAACTCTTAGTTTATAATATGCGCGATTTGTTGTGAATATCGTGGTCTGAACAAGTGAACAATGCATGACCTTAGTATAAGTCGAGGTCAACTTTTACTGATATTTTTGGTCTCAAAACTCGGCTTATAGTCCGCGAAATACAGTAAGAACATTCTAAGCTTTACAAACCTTTCAACATTGAAGAATTCTCATGGTATGCAGCTAAAGTACACCACAACCTGAAATAAAAAAAATATTGTCAACCCAGAACCAACACCTGTGGCCCAGTGATTTGAAAACATTTCTTACTATTAACGTATCCAAGAAATCAAACTTCACAATAAAAATCAAAGTCTTGGAAGACTGCATTTACAGAGTATATATACACCGTATTTCAAAAACGTGTTTATTCTGCTATAAATAGAGCAAGTTTTAAAAAAATGGGATGGGTACAAAAACTTGATGAACTGATGCTCCTTTGTCAACAGTAGAATTTTTTTGTGATTCAGTATGTCTGTAATTTGTTTTTCACTGTTTATCCTATCTCACTACTTTAATACATCTGGGTATATTCCTTCTACAATTTAGCAAATTGGACAAATCTAATAGTTGCACAGGTAGCTACAGATTTTATCTGGGCCTGGACTGTCAGCCTGACGTGTCGTCTCAGCACCATAATTCTATGACAGGGATAACTTTGTCTCATCATTAGTCCAGGCCCAGGCATTACAAGTAGCACCTGAAGGAGTATTTAACTTACCATTATCTGATCTCCAATGGCTCCATCAAGCAACTCTAGACTCTACAGTCTGATATGCAAAACAAAAATAACCAGTCAGTACAACATGGTCAGTTAGTACTGTTTGACGTTGTATCGTTACTTTCCAAACAGGACTCAAGGTTATATACACAATCATTTCTACATACGATGGGGGTTACCTGTACAGATATACTTATTAAATAACAATGCACATGTCCTCAGAGATGTAATATGCGTTCAACGTGCAGAAGCACTCAAACAAGAGGTGTCAGATACTAACTCATCACTGGACGCGACTAAATTTCACCTTATCACTTTTTGCCTTTCACAATCAAACTAAAACATTTAATAAAACTCGCAAAGCAGTAAAACTGAAAATAACTGTAGAAAAAAACACTAAAGTTGAACAAGTCCTGGTGGTTAAATTGACCAACACTGAACAGACTTCATCATGAATAAAGCACATTGAAATATGTAGTCACAATGGTTAGAGCAACAGATCCTTGCAAACCAAAGCAAACTTTATATGCAAATATTACACAACTCTTGATTCAAAGACAAGGTTGTTTTTATGTTTTAAAGTAGCATGCCCATCTCAGAAAGTAGACTGTACAGGTTAAACGAGTCGATAACATGTCGCTCAATAAAAAATAGTTAACTGATATTAAAAACATATTAAGATGCCTTAGATGGTAATGAAGACAAATTTCTTTCAAATCTTTAACTGATACTGGTTGTCTTTTATTTCCTTTAACATTGAACTGCACATAATTTAAAATTAAGCTATTCTGAGCTGTTTCTACGAAGCCAAACTAAACTCAGATTTTCTTGTTTAAACTTGTGCAGTATTAAAGTGCATATGCCTCTGGTTACAGTAATTACACACAAGAAAACCACAATGCAAATTACAAACCATTGACGTTACTGCCCACTTTGTGGTGTCTTGAATTTCCTGCAGGATTAAAACAGCAACACAGACTGTGTTACAAGAACAATAGAAATAACTGACAAGTGACTTTCATTACATGTGATAAGCTCAGATATAAAAAAGTTTAACTTCAATAACCTAATGTGGTTTTTCAGAGACTCTAGTCAGTTCATCACTGCTTATCACAATTGATTGGTCAAGAAATAGCAATCAAACAGATTGCTTTATAACCCCTTTGTTAACAACATTTCATCTACCTCGAGGACTCACACAAACTAGTGTTTGTTGTTGCCAAGGTTCAACCTATGGAACTGTAAATCAGGAAGATTTTCCGAGAAACGGAAAAATTTGAAAATTTAGGTCCTCTGAAATGACATTTTCTGCATTTTGAGAGCATTTTACGAGTGATCTATCGAGGTGTCAGCAAGCATACAATCATGTATTAGCATTCCAACCAATATTTGGGATCAACCACTTAAACACTGCACCAAACAAAAAGTGAACAAAAAATCTGAAAAAGTTACAACTACATTCACATTAATATCAGCAGTTCTTCTAGGTATCTTCCCATGATTGCATTAAATTTCGAGAGATTCGCAGAAAAATTGAGAGTTGGAACCTCCGTTGTTGCCACTATTCAATTTGCAATAATCTTCTTTCCTAAATCCCAATTTTGCCAAAAAGGAATTATTCTATCCATTGCATCATCAACACAAATGAGAGTAATGGGGTGCAAAGAGGTCCTAAAGGACCCGATGCACAAAAAATGGCAACATCATATCTAGGCACATGTTCCTTGGTACAAGAGACAACAGCCCCCACACCCTAAATTCACTGTTGATCACATGCAGACCAAGATGACAAGTCTGTTATCACAACCTACCTCTGGAAGTTCTCCCGGTTGCAATGCCTTTCTATTGTGGAAGCAACAGAAGATCCAGAAACTTCTCGTAACAACTCTGTATACAAATATAAGAAAGGAAATTGATAGTTTACATTAGTTCTAAGCAATCATTCTTATAGTATGATCATCACAGGTGTAAACACTTGTGGGGTTTCTTATGGGATCAGCTACAGGTCAGGTCTTGTAAACTTTTTGGTGTTTCAATGTGGAGTTATAACTTAAAATCTATAAATTTCATTGCCAGACCTTTTATACAGCATATCTTATCGACATATTTTACTGGAATCTGTAGTAAAGGCAGGTGGGCTAAACTGAAAATTAGCTTTCAAAGGATTTTGCTATATTGGCTGCATCATTGGCATACATTTTAAAGTTGTACGTTAACTGACATTGTAACTTACTGTAACCACCACATTGTTGGATCTATTTTAAGTAAACACACCCACTGCACAGAATTTTCAGTTTTGCAAAAGTCTACAATGTAAACATCCAGTGCATATGCAAAGTTACTCTCAGACAAATGCCTCGTGTTAGCATCATAGTTGCAGGAATGTAATTAGCATGTCCTTCAGGCTCGTCATCTTGTGTCATCACAGAGTGACTTTGCTGCCATTTACAGCAACACTTAACAGTGCAGAAGAATAGACATTGTAATAAAGATGTTATTTTCTGACAAATCAAAAAGCTAATTTTCCACCCAGATATAATTATCTATTGCATTATAATTATATCTGAATATAGCCTAGCTCTGCAAGTTTTACATTTTAACTATGTAAATGCATTATTGAGGCATTCAAAATGGGTCCCTATGAACTATTATTATCATCATCATCATCATCAGGGGCTACATAGAGGTGCTAAAAAACTCAATCACATGTTTCTTGGTAAAAGTGACAACTCCCCACCCTCCCCTTAAACCCACCCTTGATCATATGCATATGTGACACAAACATGTAATGTTGGGCAGTCAGTGCTTGTTCGGGTTAAAACTAAGCTAACAAGTTAACACCACTTACCATTCAAAGTCCTTCTGGTAGCCATGATTTACTATTTTGGAAGCACACAGAAGACCCCGCAGCTTCTTGTAACAACTCTGTATAAAAACACAAGATGGAAAATTAATAGCTGCTACCAGTTTTAAGCAATTGTTTCTTGGATATTACACTTATGGGGTTTTCTATATCACTTTCAACTGCAGACCACGTCATGAAAAACCATTGTTCAAGTCCTTCTGCAAACTCTCTAACATTTCAATTTAAAGTTACAATTCAAAACCTTTAATGTCATTGCCGGACCTTTACACAGCATATCTTGCTGACAGGATTTTGTCTAACATGCCATTGTATACTTCTGCAAAGTCCTTGTCATTTATCTTCCAATAGTTTGAAAACATTTTATCTTGTTACAATTACCATTGATAGACTTTCTGCTTGGTCTACTTTTAAACACACATATTCCAATTCCACAGAATTTTAAGTTTTGCAAAAGTCTACAATGTAGGCATCCAGTGCATATGCAAAGTTACTCTCAGACAAATGCCTCGTGTTAGCATCATAGTTGCAGGAATGTAATTAGCATGTCCTTCAGGCTCGTCATCTTGTGTCATCACAGAGTGACTTCGATGCCATTCACGGAAGCAGGTCGTTTCGCCCCCTAACCAGTTCGCCCCCACGATCTCATACCCGTTCGCCCCCCAACTAAATACCCGTTCGTTTGGTTATAATTTTAGTTACATTGAAGAGTAGCAGGAGTTAAAACTTGGTGGGTTAACAGTAAAAAAACGTACATATTCAAACAACTCTCTGTTAACCATAATCAATTACGCTTGACCCATCGTGTGTATAACATGTAAACTGACCAGATAGGTCGCCTTTCGTTCTACCATTAAGAATAGTT